>JAJEJO010054204.1:0-64378 GCA_020662805.1 Glaucomys volans | reverse complement strand
AAAAAAAAAAAAAAAAAAAAAAAAAAAAAAAATGGCCCAGCTCTGCAGGAACTCCCTGGGCTTTTTGGGCTCCCTTTCCTACCCTTCCTCTTTCTCCTAATCTAACACATAGGACTAGATTCAACTGAATTAGGAGGATTACGTCTTATAGATTTAATATTTAATATTCAAGCAGAGACTTCCCTTGTCAGTATATGTATTAAAGGTGTCCTGGGAGGAATGTCAATGAGTCATGACGTCATACATATTTAGAAGGTGCTCGAGGCAGGAAAGAGGAAAGAGAGGAAAGCAGATCATTTTAAGAATCAAAAAGGAATTAAGTTTTCCTCTTGGATTGGGTTTGTTGTGTAGGCTGCCTGGGCTTTCTGGCTGGGGCAGAAATATGACTCCAGGATTCAGAGCTGTGAGCTGTGTTCCCGTCCAAAGCTGAGTGGGGCTGGGGTGCTGTGTGTGCCAGCTAACTCAAAGTTGTTCAGAGTGCTTGCTGTGCTTTTAAGATGCCAAAGCACACATTTTAATGAATAATGGAAGAAAACATCCTGGCCGATGTTGCACCCATTTGTATCTTTGATTGTATGGAAGCAGCACCGGTGTCGATTCAGCAGGTGGATGCCTGACTTTGATGCTGAATCTCCACCCCGAGGCTTGGTACTGTATAATCGAGTATTTCAGTGGGTGAGCAGTGATGGGGCAGGGAGAAGGAGGGAGGAGGCTTCCTCAGGGCTTTGTGGGAGCCCAAAAGCTCACCTCCAGACCCCAGGAAGAACTTTTTGGTGATTTATGCTCCCTAGCTCCTTTATTCCTCCAGACCTGGAGGATTCCCAACTCCTTCTCCTGATGGAATTTGTTTATCGAACAGTCTGGTGGAGAGGGATACAAAGGTGCCAGGCTGAGTTTCCCTTGCCATCCCCTGGTGAAATCTCAGATGGACTCCATTCTTTCCAGCTGTTCAAGAAACTAAAAAAAAAAAAAAAAGGCTGGGTCTAGTCCAGGTGGGAACTCGCGTCCCACCCCACATCCCATCCAGTGCTTCTTCTTTCTCTTGGGGTCTCTCAGAACATGGTCCTGGGTGTGAGCTGCTCATGATGCTGTAGGAGTTCACTCTCTGCTGTCTGTGCCCAGAGGGTGCGGAGTGGGGAAGCTGTCTAATAGCTGGGGCATGCCCCACTGTCCTTCCACATGTGCTTCTTGCCCCTACAGATGTTCCTGTTGCTGCCCTGCCCACCCGACTCAGATTAGATGAGCATCTTCCTCCCCTCCCCACGGGAATGGAGGGAAAATCCACAGGACCCCTCAGCCCCAGGCCTCTAACCCTGTAGTGCTGAAAATGATCTCGACTTTTCTATTATCTTCTATGTGTACACTGGGGTGGGGATGGAGCTTTGTAGTTGGAGCTGGAGCCTTCTCATATAAGTTTCTGGCAGCTTCCTTAAGAGCGTGGGGAGTACTTCATGCCCATTATTCTTGCAGTTGAGGCCTTAGTTGCTATTCTACAAGCCAGTCCACTTGGAGGCTCTTACTTTAACTTTCTGTAATTGAAATGACAGACCGAATCTCACAGATGCAGATTCCTCTCCCCTGTTCCCCATTCTTTCTTCTTTCCTTCCCACCCAAGTTCCTTAGCTCTGGTCTCCTGTGAGGGGCTTAGTGTTAGGGGTACAAAGGTGAACAGAAGCCACTGCTCTGGCTTCAGAGTGGGCGGGGAGGCAGACCAGCTGATGATTCACATCTTGCCCATGTCGCAGCCTCAAGGAGAGGCAGGATGAAGGGCCTGGGGATAGCACATGGGCTCCCAGATCAGCTGATGGAGGCTGTCAAGGAAGAAGTGACATCTGAGCTGAACCTGGCATTTACATGGAGGAGACGAGCAATCTAGGCAGAGGGAACTGCATGTGCAAAGACCCAGAGGGGAGGGGACATCTGGTGTGTTGGGGAATTATAGGAAGCTCAGAGCCACGGAGAGCAGGCAGGGTGTGAGGGTCAGGGAGGAGGGACGAGTTAGCACCAAGAGGTGGCTGGGCCTGACCACGGAGGGCCTGGCACCAGGCAAGGACTTGAAGAAAATAGATGTGCAGTGAGCATCGAGTAGGGGCAGATATGGTCTGTTTCCCACTCAAAAAAGTCAGGTAGACCAGTAGGGAGGCTGCTTCACTGTTTTCTGGTCCTGTCTGCCTCCAGCGGAGTCCAGGGAAAGAATCTGGTGGCCAGGTTGAGGGAGTGGCAGACAGCACCAGGAGAAGCAGGGAGAGTTGAGAAGTGTCCTGTTCCTTACTGCCTCCTCCACTGGTGTACTACAGGGGAAGCAAAGAAGTCCCCCACAGGGCAGGGGCCCCTCCATTTGCGATGGCACTGCTGTGGCCAGCATAGCTACCAGGCTTGTTGGTGCCCTCCGACCCCCAGAGATTTATGAGCACAGACCCTGGTCTCTTAGTTCCAGGGTCAAGATACACATGATTGGGATAAGCGTTGCCATGACAACCCAAAGCAAGTTCGGCTTTGGCCTGGCAGATTAGAAGTGATGAAGGCAGAAACGCTATGATGAGCAAAGGGGTTTGCGACTGACCTGGAGCTGAGAAGGGGTTGCTCCCATAAGCCTAGCAGCATCTCCCTGGGAGGCAGGGCAGAGAGGTTAGGCAGCCCTGGGAGGGGCCACTCTGCATTCTGGCCTGGGGGGAGCCATGGGGAGGGGCTGTGCTGACCATGGAAAGTGTTAGAGCCGGGCGTGGTGGCGCACGCCTGTAATCCAAGTGACTTGGGAGGCTGAGTCAGGAGGATTGCAAGTTCAAAGCCAGCCTCAGCAACTTAGCGAGGCCCTAAGCAACTCAATGAGACCCTGTCTCTAAATAAAATACAAAATAGGGCTGGGGATGTGGCTCAGTGGCCGAGTGTCCCTGAGTTCAATCCCTGGTTCCAAAAATAAATAAATAAATAAAAAAAAGAAAGTGTTAGGACCCTAAGGAGTATGCCTGTGGGCAGGCCTCCACCTGGGGATATGTACAGTAGCCTCGCTGGATGAGCTTTGAGGTCCCAAGGGGAGGAGGGTGCTGAAGATGGGGGGAAGCAGGCTGTCCTCAGGCAGATGGAGCATTGTCACTGAAGATAGGAGAGAGTTTTCAGGGAGGGCCAGGGGCTTGTATAGGGCAACTGGGGCTGCCCCCATTGTGTCCTGGTGACACACTGGGCCCTCAGCTCTGTGAGGCCTTTTTATTCATCTGCTGCTCCCTAGTGTACTTGTAGGTCAGAATCCAGGAGCCCCTGGCCTCCTCCTGGCCCCTTCCCTCACAGCCTGCACACCTGCCTCCGTTGCTCTTCATGACTGCCCTGTACAGGTGAACTCCAGGGCCTGACTGGAATTCCTTAGATTCCCTCCATTTCCTTCAGTCTTTAGACTCTGTGTAGGGCTTTGGTGGCATTCCAGAGAAGGCTCTGGAGCAATGTTCCAAAGCCTGAGGAACAGAAAGAAGTGGCTGAAACCTTTAAAAGTCCTCTGAATGCCTTCCTTCTATCCACAGGGAGCCTGCCCCCTCCATATTTTCCCTGTGAAAAAGTGAAGAGAAGGGAGAGAAGCCAGTCTCTAACATTGTTCCTGGCTGCCATTTGCTGAGTATCTGCCATGTCCCAGGCATGGTGACAGAAACTTGACATTATTTTCTATTTTCAACATAAGCGTTCACCATCACCATCCAATGAGGTGAGTACCATGTCATCCCCATTTGACAAACAGAGGTCATGGTGCCTACAGAGCAGCTTGAACTCATCCAAGACCATGTAGCAGAGAGATGGCAGAGTGTTAGCCCATCCCAGTGGCCAGGTCTCCCTCCTCACCTTGGCTTAGCATTTGGTGAGGCTGACACTCCCTTCTCTTTGCTTGCTTCTGGACATGTCCAGCTTCAATGGCTGCTCCTTTTCAGACCCTTCTGTTGGGTCCTCCTCATCTTCCTGACTGCCAGCCATGGAAGGTTTTGTTCTCAATCTCACCTCTCTGTGCCCACTTCCTTGGGGGCCTCCTTTAGTCTCATGGCTTTAGGTAGCATCTCCATGCTGACCACTCCCATATTTCATCAGTTGTTTGATTTTATCCAAATGACTGACACCTCCACTTGGGTGTCTAAAGGGATCTCAGAGTGCACATGACCAGTGCATCCTGCAATTTTCTCATTGAAATACATGGCTACCCATCTCTCTATTGCTTAGACCAGTCATCTTCGAGTCTTCCCAGAATCCTTGCCCTTCACACCCAATCATCAGCTTTCCCTTCAAAATACCAAGGTTCTGAACTGCTTCCCACCATCTCCTCCACTCACCTGGCCACGTCATACTCATCTCCTGCCTGGATGACTGCATGGCCTTCCAGCTTTCCTGTCTTCCCCTAAGGCTATTTTCAACACAGAAGCTGGAGTGATTTTTAAATATGTAATTCAAATAATTATAATCTCTTTACCTAAAATCTTCCACTGGGCCCCTTCTCAGGGAACAGCCACCCCCTTCACGATGGTCTCCTGGGCCCAGCGTGACTTGGCCTAGGCATCTCTCAGACCTCACTTCCTGCTGCTCTTCCCAGCTGACTTTGCAACTCAGGCCTCTTTTCTGCTCCTTGGATGTGCTCAGCACTTTCTCACCTTAGGGCCTTTGTTCTTGTTGGTTCCTCTACCCGGAATGTTCTTCTCCAGATAAATGCCTTGTTGTTTACTGATGTTTGGGAAGTCAGCAGAAGTTGAAGAACAAACTTCACTTGGCTGACTAGGTGGGGCATCCACGGTGCTCTGTACACTCTCAAGGCACCTTTTTCTAACTTGCAGAGAAGCTTGCTATGGTCCACTGGATGTCACATGGTCCCCCAAGGTGGGGTACCCTAGAGGGTGATCAAAGGCTGGAGGTGGGCCTGGGAAGATGACCTTGATGGTGGAGAAAGCACCAGGATCTTTCTTTAAACTGCCTTTGGAGGTGTTCCTGGTGTCCCCCTGGAGCTCTTGTTGACCACGGGAAGGGCTGAATGAAGAGGGGGCTGTTGCATCCTACTTGGGGCAGGTGAACAGTTTTTGTAGAGTCATTTCCAACTACCTGGGAACTTAGAGGTCCATTGGCAGAACCTGCAAAGGTGAGGGGAAGAGGCGTAGAGTTGTAGGCACATACACTGGGTAGACCAGAAGGAAGAAAACCAAGCACCGGCTAACATGAGGGAGTTGACTCCTTCGGTGGAATGCGAAGATTAACAAAGAAAAGGAAAAGAGACAACTGCCTCCACCTTAACATGATACATGAGGATTATTGTCAATTCATAAAGGAAAGACTATTTTAAAGGAAAAAGGGACTATTTCCAGGAAGGGAAAAATCTCAGAACAAGGGAAAATTTTTCCCAAGAAAGGTCAGTTGGCAACCTTACATGGACTCGAATAACACCAATAGACACATGGGTACACACACACATATGCATGCATTATCCTGGTTTTTCTTTTTTTGTTTGGCTAAAGTCTGATGTAAATGTCTCCATGGATAGCTCTGGTCTGTAGATTGGCTTTGGGAACAAATGGCTCTGGGTCTCACTTAGCCGTTGGGTATGGAGAGAGGATGGGGGACGGGGATTAAATGGAAGGCTCCTTTGGGCTGAGAAATGGCCTGTCATGGCCCCAGAGGTGGGGAGGGCTGGGGAAACTTGAGAGCAGGACAGGTTGAGTCTTATAAAGCAACGCATTAAATTCAGGAAAGGAGATGTGGAGGAGGGAGGGAATAATAGGTACTCCATGAAGGTCAAATGCAGTGCCCCCTGTGGAAGCCAATTCCGTTTCTCTCCTTTTTTCATAGACCCTTCTGCTGTTGCTGATCCAGTGGACATTGACCTCTTCCTAAGAGTGCACTGAATTTTCCATTTTCAGAAAAAATCTCTGGCCAAGCCAAAGGCCTGGGCGAAACTTCAGGAGCCCCAAGTGAAGACGAGTGCAGGGCTCACCGCAGTCAGCTGATGTGAAGTAGGCGTTGGCTGGCTGGTGGAGCTCTCCCTGGGGCCTGGCACCCAGTGATGGGTCATTAACAGCTTCCCCCCCAGGACACAGGGTTTTAGCTGCATCACCTTTTGAGACTTTTCTCATCAGTTCAGCTTTTTTTTATTTGTGGTTCTAAGCTGCTGACTTACATTGTCTTTTTTTTAAAAATTATTTTATTCATTTATTTCTATGTGGTGCTAAGAATCAAACCCAGTGCCTCCCACTTACTAGGCAAGTGCTCTACCACTGAGCCACAACCCCAGCCCCTTACATTGTCTTTATCTGTTTTTACGGTGAGTTCTGACCATCTCTCGTGTGGGAAAATGCCTGGCAAAACATCAATTTCCTCTGAACGGAGATTCTGAATCATCCATGAAATGAAAGCTTGTTCCCTGAAAGATCTTTAATAGAGTCACAGCACAGAGGTGGCAGCTGAGCCACTTGGACTTTTGGTGGCACCAGGGACAAAACTCCCCTCAATATTGAGGTGCACAGCATTCTACCAGGGTGCACATGTGACTATGCCCGTGTCTTCACACACACACCCGCTGAGAGGGTCGGGGAGGGCAGGGCATGGGGGGTTTAAGGGTCCAGTTGTTTTCCACTCTTTTGCTGAAGAGCTCTGGGTTAGAGTGAGGAAAGTTGATTCTGGTCCCTGCTCTGACTTCTAAGTTGCTGTGGGACCTTGGGCAAGTTATTTCACTTTTCTGCATTTCATTGGTAAAGTGGGTGCCTTCACATGAGTCAGTGTTTATGGTAAGGAACAGAAACCACTATATTTCAGGTAGAAAGGGAATTAGGTCTTTACAACATCACTGCAAGAGCCAGAAGCAAGGAGTCACACACCACCAGGCTGCCATCATGGTTATCTCCACTGTCACCATTATAGCTGCCTCAAGCCCTTGAGGCTGGTGACAAGAACATGGACTCCAGCATTTAGCCACAATGAAGAAGGCTGCCGTGCTGACCACCTCTGCAGAAAGAGGGCATCTCCAGGTTGTAGTCTCCAAATCCAGCACAAGGCACACATTGTGAGAATCCTGAGCTGAGCCACAAGAAGGAGTTGTTGCATACTCTCTGGAGAGAAATGGTGTCCCTGAGAATAGATCTGAACATTCTTTTTGCCCTACTGTTCCATCCTTCTGCAGGGGAGATCAGACCTGGAGAATCTCATCAGGAATACCAGCTCTTTCAAGTTTCTACTGGTCTTGCCACACTGTGCCTGCCCCTGTGCGTGGCCCACTGCCCAGAAGGGTTGAGGTGTCCTGCGCTGGTGTGGTGGGGTTGTGACTCCCTTGATTTCTACTGCTAGCGTCCATACTGTGTAGGGGTGGGAAGGAATCTACCGATTGTCTTGTCTCCCTATAATTCCTTTCTCCCTAACTCCCATCCTTGTGTAACATCAAAGAATAGAATTTGAAGGACAGAAAAATGAAGTTCAGGGGGCAACCAAGAGTTCTCCTCTGGGGTCACATGGCTGAGGTCTTGGACCCGGTATTGAAGCACAGATGGCAGCTCCTCTGGGAGGAACCTGAGGCGAGGGTGGCAGGGTGTGAGTTCAGCAGGCTCCTGGGGGCTCCATCTCCCTGCTCTACTCAAGGGCAACTGGAGATAATGAGCAGGATGGAGGGTGGGGGGCTCGGCTGCTGCTGGATTACGAGGAGCAGGGGACTGAGAAATGGAATAGAATTTTAAACATTGTTTGATGAGAAATCTTCCCCATGCTTGCACCACTTTCCCAAATTGGCACTAATTGGCACTTCCTCCTGCCATTCCTGTCAGAAGAGCGGCAGGGAAGGAAGATGGCCCGGGGAGGGAAGCTGCCTCTTGCTTAAAACTTGTTCCAGATTCAAGTGGTGGTAGCGGCTACAAGGGGAGGAAGCAGGAGACGGTGGCCAGGATGCCTGGTGATGAGCAGGCTCTAGTGGGGACCTGGGGATGCCCAGAGGGCTCTAATCTTTTCCCCACGATGTGTCCTTAGGACTTTATTCGGTGGAAAGGTTCTGAGAAAGGCCTGGGGAACAGGCTTGATTTGAATAGTGGCATCATTCAGAGCTAAGAGGGCAATTATATATTCGAGTCCCTGGGTCCCCTGGAAACAGTGATGGTACTTGCAGAGACTGCTGCTGGTTATCAGTGTAGGGCTACCATTGGAGAAGCAGATCCTGTTTTTCGAACGAAGAACTTTACGGCTTAAAAGAAGAGCCTTTATGGACATGAGTGCAGACTCATCAAGAGGCACCGTGTACTTTAGTAGAGGACTTCCCGGTCCCACCGTGGAGGGAATAAGCTTAATCTGACTCCATCACTTTACCTCTCCGGGCCAAGGGTGGTGGCCACTCTGCCTAGGTCCAGTACGCACCTGTCACACCCCCGCCCCCCAGTTTCCCACAGGATGCACGTTCCTGCTCTCCTGGCCTCTTCCGGCCTCTGCTGACCTCGGCTCTGTTTCTCTGGCAGATGGAGGGATTGGTCTGGGCGCCAAAAAGACCCCCTTCGGCTGCTGGGAAAGGGCCCGGATGTGCTCTGACTGCACTCGGCAATGTTGTCATTCAGCGGGAAGAAAGGAGGGAAAAAGCAAAGGGAGAAGATATTGTTTGGGTACAATCTGTGTTTGCAATTTTCCACATCGGTTCTTTTTATGAACGCTCCAAAACAAGACAACAGCAGCGGCTGATTCAATATGCGCCACGCAGGAAAACAATAAGAAAAAAAATAAGGGTTTTTAATAAGCACTTGGAAAGGCTGTAATTAAATCTCGGGCTCTGTTTGGAAAACAAGAATCTCATTTAGTGCTTTTGCCCCGGCGCTCCCTAACATCTGCACCCGTGTTTTCTGCCGGGCAATTACTGCGTCCTCTGCGGCTTGATTAACAAATACAGGTGCGGGACGCGCTCCGGAGGGAGGTCCCGGGCTGCGGGGAGGGGCGGCCGCGGGGAGGGGCGGGAGGCGCAGACTTGGCTCTCGCCCCAACAGGTGTCTCGGGGACCTGAGGGAGCTGGGGAAGGAAGGAAGAGTCAGGGGGCGGGAAGCAGGAGTGAGCGGCACAGGGGTGGGGTGAGGTGGGGGTGGGGGTCGGGGAAGATCTTCCTGCCTCTCTTACCTGCTTTTTAAGAGTCTGATTTCTACCAAGGGCTTCTGCGAACAGGAGGGGCCCTCAGGTGCAGGATTCAGGGACTTAAAAAAAAAAAAAAAAAAAGAAGGCGCATTTCAGCTAGAGTGAGACCCCCAAGTCAGTAGGGGTTGTGCATTTCTTTGCAGGAAATTTGCTGGGTGGATGGACTTATCCTCTATATCTCCTGCAGTGTAGAATAACTGCCTTGCCCCTGGCCTCTGCCTGTCCCGTGGAAGTGCCATACTCTCCCCGCAGGTGTTCTGAGTAGTGTTTTTACTGAATAGTCACTGGGGGCCAGGTACCATGCAGAGCCCTCTACCTGCTCTCTCACCTGAGCTGCTCCGCATGGCCAGGATCACATTGCTAGTGGGAGGTACAACCAGCTCTTGCACCCTAGTGATATGCTTCCAGCCTCCTTGCTGTCCACCTCTGCCCGCCTTGGCTCCCTGTTAGTTTATCCGAGATACTTTGCTTGTTCTCTTCCTGTCCCCTATTCTGGGACCCTGTTCTCAGATATTTTACCAGTGTCTACTGGGAGAGGGGAGAGAAGGATTCCTGGCCAGGTTTGGGTTAAGGGACATCTCAGTGTCCCAGGGACATGGTGTTGGGGTTTGCTCTGATAGAGATTTCACTGGGGAATAGGATCTGCAATTTTGGATAATGCCACTGAGACTTAAAACATTTTCTAGAAGGTTTTTCTTACTATTAATGCATTATCCAAATGTTATGTACTATGAGGACACATAAAATTGGTTGTGTGCCTCATGCAGAAGTGTGGCTCAGGTTGGTGGTGCCCAGAGGGCTACATCTGTTGACTCTAATGTCTTGTGCTTATTTACAGGCTGGCTGTTTTTCCAGCTCTCTGACGCAGAGCTGGAGTCCTTTGGAAAGTTGGCCTTTCCTTTCCATCTCCCTGTGACCTTCAGGAAAGGATTCTCCCTCCCCGAGTCTCAAGGACAGATGGATTTCCTTGCTAGAGATTGTGTCCAACTCCATGGTGCTGCCTTATGGCTTTGAGATCCCCCACTCTTATCCCGGCTGTGTCTCAGTTCTAGCCAGAAGCTGGCTCGGGTCCTTCCTTCCTTCCTCGGCTCCTCCCAACAGTGCTAAGAAGACAGCTCTCCATGCCAGCTGGAAGCCACCCTGTTTGGTGTGTGTGCTCATGGCAATTGCTGTCTCCAGTGCCAGGCTCTTGGAGAAGAACTGAGATTCTGGAGCAGCCAGCCCCCTCGCCAGCACTTGGCGCAGCTTCCCCGGCTTCCTGAGATGAAGAGAAGGAAAGCTCTGGATGCTCTGCTCACTGCTGCCTCTTTTGCGGCTGTTGTGGCTGCTGTTGCCTGTTGCTGCTGTGGCTGTTGGGGAAATAGCTTCTGAGGAGTTGTTGCCTATCTCAGCAAAGGACAGAGAAGAGAGAAAGAGAAGCAAATGAGCATCACCAAATAAGGAAGTTAATTAATATTCTTGGAACTAACTCTTAGCCTCTTCTCCTGTCATCAGTAAGCCAATGCAAAAGGTGAAAATCTAGATAAAGATGAGAGCGGCAGGTCATTCCTTTAATGCCAGAATGTTCTACTTAGTGCAGTCTGAGAAGATGAAACAGTTAACTATTACCTTTTCATAGTAAATGCAGACTTTAGGAAGCACCTGACTCTGTCATTAATAACACCACCTGGCATGCATTTTATACTTTCTTCTGGGAGTTCCGATGGCTGAGAATGCATGATTTCATTTATTGTTCCTGCCATGCTGGGACCTGGCATTCCCCCTCCCCCATTTTTCAGGTTAGATCATAGCCTGCTAATGGCTAAATCAGGTATCTCAATCCCAAGCCATTGCTTCCTTGTTGAAATTCTTCAATGCAAGAGGATCTTGAATTTAGGCCTCTTTCGAGAGGCTCTGTGTCACCAGGGCTGCTTAGCATGCTGTAGGAAAAGATGGGTAAAAAATTTGATGCTCAACAGATGGCTCTTCTACAAGGTGGCTGCTAAAGTAGTGACAGTGCTAGTTGACTGTCTTTATGAGGGTCATCAAAGCAACTGTGGTGGCCCGCACTCTTCTCCCACGACCCAGGTGGGAAATCAGCCTGCAGCTATGGCTTCTACACAGTTTGCCAATTCTGACTGCCAAGCTCTGCTTCTTGGACTCTTGCATATCGTCTCCACTGAGTGTTTGTGAAGGATCTACTATGATCCACTCTGATGACTTTGAACAAACATGGACCTACCCTAGGTGAGTACCAAAGAGCAAGTACATGGGCATTAGACTCATCTTCAGTGATGCAGGCCCTGATGAAAACAGGACTGGGCTTTAATCATTGACTACTTCTTTTCGGTGTCCCCCACACAAATCTTTGAACAGTGACTTTTCTAGGTTCCTATGTTTCACGTGCATGGTTAGAAGTGTTGAGCTAAAATCAGAAGTAACTTTGCTTACTATTAGTATCTATTGGGCAGAAAAACTTAAAAGCAAGATTAAAAGACATCAGTAGTCCACTGGAATACAGTATGTCTCCAGGATTTTCTGGGGGAGGTTGGACGTCCATGTGTTGTTTTTAGTCTTTTTTTTTTTTCTTTTTTCTTTTTTGAACCAGGGATTGAACTCAGGGACACTCGGTCACTGAGCCACATCCCCAGCCCTATTTTGTATTTTATTTAGAGACAGGGTCTCACTGAGTTGCTTAGGGCCTCGCTAAGTTGCTGAGGCTGGCTTTGAACTCATGATCCTCCTGACTCAGCCTCCCAAGTCGCTTGGATTACAGGCGTGCGCCACCACGCCTGGCTGTTTTTAGTCTTTCATGGAGAGGTGAGGCCAGATCTATCAGCCAGATCTTGGATATGCCAGGCCCTCACTCTGGTTTCTATTGCTTCCAGAATGTGCATCAACAGCCTTTCTGCTGATCAGAAATGCAAACAGGCTCATACCATATTTGGATGACCGTGGACAGACTCATGCTTAGCAGAGAGGAGAGGACAACAGAGAGATAGGCAGACTTGTGTTGGATGGAGCCTGAACTGTTTTTCTTCTAGTGTTTCTTCCACATGAGTCTGTGTGCTTCTGCGATTCTCTACACAGTTGAGTAGAAGGCAAGAAAGATAGATATGAAAATGATGTGCATGGTGAGACATGAGAGGAGTCAGTACTAGTCTCTCAGGGTGACCTGTCCTCTCCTTCCCACCTGGCATGGTGTAGAGACTTGAGTTGTTACTCTGCCTTCCCGCCCCTCACAGGGACTCACTTTTACTAGACTGAGGCTAGTTTTAAAGGCCTTCTTATAGCAGAATTTCCTATTTCTCATTTATTCCTTAATCTGTCTTGCCCTGAGTATTCGTATTTAACCCTCAAGGCTCAGTATTTGGAGAAAATAACTTCCCTGATAGGCTTCACCAGCTCAAGTTTGGAATTTCCTGTCTAGGGGGACTCCTTTCTTCCCTGGGACAGTCACGACCCAAGAGGTTTTCATGTGACCTCATCCTAGGCTCAGGCATTTCTGCACATGAGGAAGTCAGGCTCATCTTCTCCCTCTTTCCTGGCTCCAAGACTTACATAAGCAGGTTAGATCAGACACTCTGGCCGATTTGGAAGAACCTTGTTTGCAGATTAGGAATGATCCCTACCTTGTGCTCTTCACATTGATAACCTGTGGCTGTGGGAGGAGTATGATTCTCAGGAGGGTAGGAGGGTAGCATGAGGTTCAGGAGCAGGGTGTTTCATGGAGATGCTCTGTTGTAGGATGGGCTGAGGTGAACCTTACATGACTCACACTGGTGGTATGGCCTTCTCAGTGCTGATCCCTGCCTAGTTTTGGCCAAAGCCCCACATCAAAGTTCTGATGCCAAGAAGGCCTAGGTGAGTCAGAATTCCTAAAGGTGTCTTCTGGGGTGCCCATTGGACCAGAGCTTTGCCAGCCTTCAGCAGTCTCCCCATAGCTCGGGGTTGGCCTCTGGGTGGAGAGGAGGAGATGAAGAACTGTTATCCAGGATTGAGACCTTCTCAGACTGTTTCTCACTATACTACATCCATAGGGACTGTTGTGGTAAAATAGATTAAAGGATTGGCTTAATTCATTATTTCTATTCTACTGGCTTGCATTTTATAGGTGGGCCACATATTTTCTGTGTTTCTATTTGTACAAAACAGAGAAAGCCATCCCTGACAATCATTTTGATAATAGTATAAGAATGTTGCTTTCAGCCAATGTTTTTGAGCACCTGTTATATCCCAGGTGCAGTTTTCATGGAATGGCAATACAAGCGAACAAAACATACTTACTTCCCTCATGAAACTTACATTCTAAGAGGTGAAAGAGAAATAAAAACACAAAGATACTCTTTAGCACCTTGGATGTTATACATTTGAGGAAGAGTAGTCAAGTGGGAATGGTAGGTAGGGAGCAGGGGGGACGGAGGAACTGTAGGGTGTAATTGGAGAGCTGTAGGGTGAAGGAGGTGAGGAGGTCAGCCACGTAGCTATTTTGGGAAAGCTCATAAGTGTGGGAAATAGCAAACAAAGGCTTTGAGGCAGGAGTCTATTCAAGCCATAGCAAGGCCTCCGGTGTATCCAGGTAACACCATGGCAGTAATGATAACAGCAAAAGCAATGAGGTTGCTAGCACTTTCATTCCTATTTCGCTAATGACTGGCCCAAGGTTATACAGTTACTGTGTGGAAGAGTTTATCCCAGACAGATTGACTGTAGGACCTGCTCTCAGTCAGCAAATGGCAGGATGTGGGAAGGAGTTTACAGTATTTGTCAAATGCATTTGCCTTCTTTGAGGGGGGAAGAGCTGTGTACATGCGTAGTGCAGGGGGCTGCTTTTCCTTCTCTTGCTTCTCAGGTAATCAATGAATATGTTACTAGAACATGATTGATCTTTATGGACCCTAGACACAGTGGTCCTAAGTGGACTCAGAGGGAAGAAGCATCAGAAACAAGAGAAAGAAATAAGTACCCTGTGGCTGAGGATGGAGAGAAGGATTATGTTTTCCTGGAAGCTCTTCTGGGTATCTCACCCTCCCACTGCCTCAGGCGCTGGCCGTGGTGCTGAATGCTGATGCTCTGAATGCAAGGTGACGTCGTCAGTGGTGGGTGATTTTTGCCAGTGTAGCAGGCACCAGTTAGCTTGTGTGTGTGTGTGTGTGTGTGTGTGCGTGTGTGTGTGTGTGCGTGTGTGTGTGTGTATGCACGTGTGCTTCCTTGCTGTTGCAGGATATCAGCATAGACACATGGCGAGAGCGGAGGAAGAAGGTGTGATCCTAGACCTTTCACACACTCGCCTTTTTGCTTTGTTGCCTAGTTTTCCCACCCAGGAATGTTTAGAACCTGCTTTGAATCACCTTTGATGTCATGAAACTACATTAACTACTTCTCTTTTAAAGTGTAGATTTACATATAGCTTATTTCCCACAATCTAATTGTTACCTATTTCTGTTCTGCTATGCAAGTCACATTTTCTTGAGGTCACATTTTCTTAAAGTTACTCTCCATTTCTTTTGCACTTCTCACTGCATAGTTAAGGGTGTATGATCAGTTTGCAAATCTCAGATCCTTTTGAGTCTGGTGTTTTTCAAAAGCTTCTTGTATCCTTTCCTGGATCTTTTGTTCACCAGAACCATGACACTCTTTTGTAGGGTTAAAATCTCATGTGTTAAACCAGTTGTTTTTTAAAAGATATCAAATAGCTATATATGGGTTAAGCATTATAGATGGAGGAGGGGGTATGGAAATGTGACTGAATGGTGAGGAGACAAGGATGGGTAAGAATCAAAGGGACAGTATTTATGCCTCTTAACTGGGAGGGTAATTGTATTGCATTTTGTGGGTTAATTATGAAAACTATGAATTACTTTGGCTTGTCCTACACTGCTGCTCCAGATGGCAGCCTACCAGGTTACTGGTTCTCTATGGATACATAGATTGTGTGCCTGAATTATTGCCCTTTGACTGTATCTTTTTTTTCAAGGAGATATTATCTCATTATTCTAGTCCTTTGTCCTGGATATTTGAGTAGAACCCATAAACATTATTCTGCCCTAGAGGAATCCAGACTATGCTCTCCTGGAGTCCAGGAGAAAGGAGGGGAATAGAGAAGGGCCGCCAATCAGGCATAGCCCCTCTTGCCTAACCACATCTGTCCCGTGTGGTGATCCATGCAAAAGCCATCGCTGTCTTTCTCCAGGTCTTGGCAGCTGCTTTTGTAACTTGAACAACAACAATATCCTAAATAACAGAAATTGTTCTCAGCTCTGGAAGAAACTTGCCGATGTTTCATCACTATGGGGATATCACAGAAAAAGCATTAAACATTTTTTTTTTAGTGTTAAACTTTCCAAAAAACAAAAAACAAAAAACTGGGCCCAGTATTAATCATCTGCCATCCAGGAATCTCAGCAAGCAGGAAGCAGAGAATGACTTGTGTGCCTGTGTGCATGTGTGTGTGTTGGAGAGGTGAGGGGTAAGAGTCTGAGAGATGACTCTCCAGGAGGTAGAAAGAATGGGAAGTGGAAAGAAAAGGAGGAAGGAATGATCAGGAAGTGGTCAAGTGTGAAGAAAAGCAGGTGACCTGAGGAGGAAAATGAAAGAAATTAGAACAGCATGTGGAGAACGGAATGGGGGCCAGGGAAGGCAAGAATGAGTGTTAAGATGATTTGAAGTAAATAATTTTGAACAGTGCAATATCATTGCAGGTAGGCATGTAGGGGTATGGGAAAGGAGAGGGCATAAAATGGAGGAGGAAGAAGAAAACACAGATGGGCCAGAAGGATGTGGAGATTGACCGAGAACAGGCAGGGAAAGATACAGGCAAAGAGGAAATGAATATCCCAGGGTCACAAGAAACTAGGGACTAGATATATTGTGACATTCACAGAATGCAGAGACTATAAGACAAAAGGCAACTGAAGTCATTTTCTGGTCTGTTAAGTCACCCAGGGCAGCACAATGTGCTGGGAAATGATGTCTGCCTGTGATCATTGTTTACTTAGAAATCTGGCTGACAGGAGATGAAATTAACACAATAGGATGGAAAATTGCTAATAAAACAAAAATCCCTGCCGTTAGATTTTCATAGCCTAATTATTCAGCACGTTACTCACTAATGGCATGAGACATTACCATGCTAATGTGTAGTCTGCATATGTCAGAGGAGGAAGGGTGGGAGGGACTTTGACTCAGTGCAGGAGGAGATATCACGAATTCCCAGATGGAGGAGAGTTGAGATGAGTGAGGTCCTGGTGGCCAGGAATGGGGCAACCATGGGCTTTTCCAGGGGCGGGAAGTAAATCCATAGGGTTTGTTTCTCTGCACTAATTAAAGCACAGTGAACCCTTCCAATCCAAGCTGCTCTCCATGGGCCATGATGTGCCCCTTCTATCTGAGGATCACATTATTGATGATGAGTAAGATTTGAGCACAAAAGACAGCAAAAGCTGTCTCTAAGTGCACTCCATAACTGTGGGAACCTGTCTTTGTTTAATTTTTTTTTTAACTTGGCACCCTCTAATCACTATCTGATTGAAATCATACAGAGTTAATTTATTCTTGTCATGGCTTTTATTTGTAAATCTGTTCTTTTATACCAAGAGATATTCTAATCATGCTAGGCAAAGTAAAAATGCTCTGGAAAGTATCTTGTACTTTCTTGGAAGCTCCTTATTCTGTCCATCCATGAATCCAGTAGATCCAGGTGTTCATCCAAATGCCAGCCAAATGCCATTTCTGTGCCATGTGGTAGAAGGCAAAAAAAAAAAAAAAAACACAGACCAGCATTTTCTCAAGATATGCCTGGGCTAGTAGTGGGGTAAGAGGCGGGTGGGCATATATTATGGTTTAGATATGAGGTGTCCCCAAAAAGCTCATGTTGGAGACAATGCAAGGAAGTTTACAGGTGAAATGATTGGGTTAGGAGAGCTATAACCTAATCAGCACTGTAATCTCCTGATAGGAATTAACTGGATGGTGCCTGTAGGCAGGTAGGGTGTGGTTGGAGGAGGCTGGTCACTGGGGACATGCCTTTGGGGTCTGTATTTTCTCCCTGTTGAGGGGAGCTCTCTCTGCTTCCTGATGACACATCCTGAGGTGCCTTCCTCTGTCACACCCTTTGATCTTGATGTTCTGCCTCCCCTTGGGCACAGAGCAATAGTACTGGTCATCTATGGACTGAGACTTCTGAAACTGTGAGCACCAAATAAACTTTTCCTCCTCTACAGTTGTTCTAGTCAGGTCTTTTGGCCACAATGGCAGAAAAGCTGACTAAAACAGCATATTACAAAGGGAGAGTCCAACCTGGGAGGGGTTGAAAGAGTGTCTTCAGGCAAATCCCATCTTCATGGAGGATGGCCACAGGAGCAGGATTCTGCCTTCATTCTGGGACAGTTCTGGAACCGCACAGGCTCATGTCCTGGGGCAGTCTGAGGGTGGAAGGGCTGCCTGAGTGTGTGAGTGTCAGAGCCTTTGCCTGGCCCTCTCCCCCCCCTTGATGGCTGGCTCTGGAAGCTGTAGCTCTCTTCCCCTCCTCTTCTCCTTTGAACAGTTCCCTTTCCTGTGTTCTACTAGTCTTCCATCTACTTATTTATTATTTTTTAAATTGGTGCTTTGTAGATACACATAAAGGTGACATTCACTGTGGTATATTTATATGTATACATAGCATAATTTGGTTAATTTCATTCTGCAGTTTGTCCATTTTTCCATCCCTCCATCTTACCCATGGTCCCCTTCCTTTAATCCTTGGATCTCCCCCTATTTTTGTGGGATCTTTCCCTACTTTCCCCCTTATTTTGCTCTAGTTTCTGCATATGGGAGAAAACATTTGACCCTTGACTTTCTGAATCTGGCTTATTTCACTTAGCATGATGTTCTCCAGTTCCATCTATTTGCCAGCAAATGCCATAATTTTGTTCTTTTTTATGGCTGAGTAAAACCATATAATATCACATTTCTTTATCCATTCATCTGTTGATGGGCACCTGAACAGGTTCTAAAGTTTGGTTATTTGACTCATGCTGCCATAAACATTGATGTGGATGTGTCACTATAGGATGCTGATTTTAGTTCTTTTGAATACATATCAAGGAGTGGGATGCTCAGCTTCCTTCTGACACTTGCTGGAAGTAGCTGAGATATTCTTTCTCTGCTGTGTTTCTGTCCCTCTTTCTTTCTGAGAGGCTGAACTTTCTGAAAATGGATAGATTTAACTCACTAAGCCAATTTAATAAGCCATCTAGGGGACAATTACCTTAGAATGAAATCAGTGCAGAAAAACGAAGTCAGGTGGGGTGGTGGTGGGGGGGTGGAAAGAGAGAGAAGTGGGGAGGGAGGGAGAGGGAGAGGTGGTATGGGAGGGAGAGGAGAGGAGAGGAGTCATTCTTTTTTGTTCGTAAGCTGGTTTGAGTTAATTTTCTGTCACATGCAAATCACGTAGTCCTTAGTTATACCTTTTCTTTCCCTTATCTCAGCTTTGGAATACTTAAGGCATTCTTGGCCACCATCAACAGAACATGACTTTATAATTCTTTACAACTAAGGTGTCCTTTTGTAGCCTGCCATCTGCTTTTGTGGCTGCTGGTGAAGAGACAGGTCAAGCAGCTTGCTGAGCAATACTCAGTGGAGGAAAGCTGGTACCAAGGTCCTTGATCTTCTTTACCTACAAAGCTTTTTTGAAACACACTTTTCTCAGTCTTCCTTCTGTCACTCTTTGGACTTTTTCCTTCTTGTAAATTGATACCGAGGGTATGAAGCCAAGGGAGAATTTCATAAAAGAGCTAGGTTTTTCAGGAGGGATTTCAGAGGGAAGAAGCAATTAAGCAGGTGGAGCTTGCTTGAGGCATAGCAGTGTCACTGGCAGGCATTAGTGGGCCCACAGAGCCTCTGTCTCTGAGCAGACGCCATGTTCCTCTACCTGCTGCCACAACAGTTTCCTTTGTGTGTGCACACGCGTGTGTGCATGCCTTGGTAGTGATGTTGGGTCAGGAAGTGGGGGTGGTAGTTATTAGGACTAATGACTGCTATTCTGATTTTCCTTTCTCTGGGCCCATGATAAAATTGCATTCCCACTCCCTTAGGTAGGTGTAGCTAGATGTCTAGCTTTTAATGAAATATGACCTTCTGGTGCATCTTCTTTTTCCTTTCCCTCCCTTCCTTCCTTCCTTCCTTCCTTCCTTCCTTCTTTCCTTCCTTCCTTCCTTCTTTCCTTCCTTCCTTCCTTCCTTCCTTCCTTCCTTCCTTCCTTCCTTCCTTCCTTCCTGTCTGGAACTGGGGATCAAATGGACCATCTTCTTTGAGAACCATTGTGTGGTTTTTTTACACTTCGCCTTATACTGACTGAGGATTTTCAAGATGGGGAGCTTCCATCTACATGTGACAGAAATTTAACTCAAACCAGCTTAAGCACAAAAAGAATGGACTCCTCTGTATAACTAGTAAGTCCAAAGAGAGGACTCCCTTAAACATGTCTACATTCAGGAATTGATTTCAACAGTATCATTTTTTTTCCCCTCTATGAACGAGGAAAAAGCAACCAATCTGATATGGACATTAGGGTGACAAGAAAGAAGCCATTGTTTCAAGTCCTCAATTTAAAAAAAAATTCTGAATTTATTTATTTATTTATTTTTATCACAGTTGTATGTTTGTAGAACTGATCTGATAGATCAGAGTTTTCATATATCTCCTTCACTGGCAGTTTCCCCCATTGTTAACTTTATGAATTAGTGTGGTATAAGAGTTACAATTAATGAAATAATATTAATGCATTAACTTTTGTTCATGTACAGTTCTGTGGATTTTTGTAAATCCACAGCTACATGTCATGTATCCATCATTATAGTCCCTTGCAGTTCATTGACTTAGAAATATCCTTTTTATGGTACTGGGGATTGACTGCAGGACCTCATGCAGGACCTCATGACCAGTAGGCAAGTGCTCTACTCTGAACTATATCCTCAGCCCTTTCTATTTTTTATTTTGAGACATGGTATCGCTAAGTTGCTGAGGCTGGCCTTGAACTTGCAATCCTCTTGCCTCAGTCTCTTGAATAGCTGGGATTACAAGCATGTGCCACCATGCCTAGCCCTCTGATCTTTTTAATGTCTGCCATTTTCCTTTTCCAGAATGTCCTCTGGTTCAAATCATATAGTATGCACATAGTCTTTTAAGACTGACTTCTTTCACTTAGCGTATGCTTTTAAGTTTTCTCCAAGTCTTTTCATGCGTCCAGAGTGCACTTCTTTTTGTCCAGAACAAAATTCCATTGTGTATAATGAAGTTTGCTTATCCATCACCTATTGAGAACATCTTGGCTGCTTCCAGCATTTGGCTAATATGAGTAAAGCCATGGTAAACATTTGTGTGCAGGTTTTGTATGGGCCTAAGTTTTCGATTCAGATGTAAAGATGCCTAGGAGTGTGATTGCTGGATCTCACAGGAAAACTACATTTAACTTTGTAAGAAATGGCCACACTGTCGTGCCATCTTGCTTTCCTAATAGCAATAAATGAGAGTTCTGCATCCTTGAGATATTTGATATTGCCAGGTGTTTTTTTTATTTCTTAAATTAACCGTTCTAGTAGGTTCATAGCAGTATCTCATCTTAATTTGTAATTCTCTAATGACATATGACATTGAATATTTTTCATATGCTTGTCTACCATCTGTATAATTTCTTTGATGTTTTGCCTATTTTAAAATTAGGTTATTCATTTTCTTATTATTGAATTTTGAAAGTTCTTTTTCTATTTTAGATACAAGACCTTTATCAAATATGTGTTTTGTTAGTATATTCTCTCAGTCTATAGCTTGTCTTTTCATTTTCTTAGTACTATATTTTGCAGAGAAAAAGTTTTAATTTTAATTAAGTTCAACTTATTAATCTTTTTCTTTCAATTATTATACTTTTGGTATTGTATCTGAAACTTATCTTCAAACTCAGTGTTATATAAATTTTCTTCTACATTGTCTTCTATAAATTTTACAATTTTGATGAGTAGTAGGAAGTCTGTATGTAGATAAATTTGTTTATATAGAGATGTCTAATAGTTCCAGTACCATTTGTCAAAAAGACTGTCATTTCTTCATTGAATTTCCTTTGCTTCTTTGTCAAAGATAGGTGGTGTATATTGTGTGGGTCTGTTTTGAATTCTTTAATGTTCCATGATTGATCTGTTTGTTTGCTCTTTCTCCAATACTATGCTGTCTTGATTTTTGGACCTTCATAGTCTTGAAGTCAGATAACATTAGTTTTTTTTTTTTTAATTTCTTCTTATTTTGTATTGTAGGCTATTCTCTGTTTTTTTGCCTTTTCATAAAACTTTAGAATCATTTTGTTGACAGAAAATAAATAATTCACTGTGCATCCAATTCATGGATCCACAGATCAAGTTGGTAGAATTGACATCTTAATGATATTGAGTCTTCTTATTCATGAACATGGAATGTATATTTATTTAGATCTTTGACTTTTTCATGAGAGTTATATAGTTTTCCTCATATAGATTCTATACTTGTTAGGTTTATACCTAAGTATTTCAGATTTTGATACTTATATAGATAATATTGTGTCTTGAATTTCATATTCCAATGTTCATTGCAGGCATATAGGAAAGCAATTTATTTTTATATATTAAATTCATATCCTGTAACCTTGTTATCAGTGTTTGTTTGTTCCAGGAAGTTTTATTTAGGGTTATTTCCTGGAGATTTTAAACATAAACAACCAAATCATTTACAGACAAAGAAATTTTATTTCATTCCCTCCATCTGTTTTAATTTAATATTATTTTCTTGTCTTATTGCATTAGCTAGGGCTTCTAGTCTGATGTTGAATAGAATGGTGAGAGGAGACTTTCTTTTCTTGTTCTTGATTTAGGGAAATCATGTAATTTCTCATCATTAAGTATAATAATAGCTGTTGGAGTTTGTAGAATTTCTGTATCAAGCATGGTAAAGAAGTCTCCTTTTGTTCCTAGTTTGCTGAGGGTTTTTAAAAAATCATGAATAAGTGTTGGATTTTATCAAATTTCTTTCTGCATCTGTTGATATGAATGTGTATTGAATTGTTCTTTTCTAGCTTGTTGATGTCATGGGTTGTGTGAACTAATTTTCAAATATTGAATCAATCTTGCATACCTAGAATATATCTCATTTGATCAGGCATATGATTCTTATCCTATCTTGTTGAATTTGATTTGTCAACATTTTGCTAAAGTTTTTATCTCTATGTTCATGAGTAATATGGTTTGTAATTTTCCTTTCTTGTAATGTTTTTATTTGGTTCTGATACAATGATGATCTCATGGAATGAGGAGACGTCCCCTCTGCTTCTATTTTCTGGAAGAAATTATAGAGAATTGGTATAATTTCCTCCTTAAATCTTTAGTAAAATTCACTAATGAAACCATCTGGACCTGGCGTTTTCTTTTTGGAAGGCTAGTAATTAAATTTCTTTAGTAGATGTATGCCTATTTATGTGATCCATTTCTCCTCATGTGAGTTTTACTAGTTTATATCTGTCAAAGGATTAGTCCATTTCATATGTCATCAAATTTGTAGGCATAGTATTTTTCATAATATTCCTTTATTATGCTTTTTTTCCCTTTTTTATTGGTTCTTTTTAATTATACATGACAGTATAACCCATTTTGATATAATTATACAGCAGGGAATATATCTTTTTTTTCACAATGTAGATTCACACAATTCATATAATCTTACATATACATAGGGTAATGCTGTCTGTCTCTGTCTACTATCTTTGCTTCCCCCACCCCTTCCTGTCCCATTTTCCTCTACAACATCCATACTTCCTCCATTCCTTTCTTATCTCCCCCATGTCCCCCCCCATTATGTATCAACATCCACTGATTAGAGAAAACATTCAGACTTTGGTCTTTATTCTCCTCTTTTTTATTTATTTTGCTTTTTATTTTTTTCAGCACTGAAGATTGAACCCAGGGCCTCACACATACTAGGCGAGCACTCTGCCACTGAGATCCATCCCCAGCCTTTTAAAAATTAAAAAAAAAAATTGAAATAGGGTTTCATTAAGTTGCCCAAGGCTAGCCTCAAACTCGCAACTCTTCTGCCTCAGCCTCCCAAGAAGCTGGGATTACAGCCTGTGCCACTGTGTCCCACTCCTCTTTCTCTTCTAGTATTAGTAATTCATAGCTTGGCTGGAAGTTTGTCATTTAAAAAAGTTGTTTTGAAAGAACCAGCTTTTGGTTTTGTTGATTTTTCTCTATTGATTTCCTGTTTTCAATTTCATTGATTTCTGCTCTAATTTTATTATTTCTTTTACTATGCCTCTTTAAGTTTCTATTACTCTCTTCTTTCATTCCCTAAGATAGAAGCTTAGATGACTGATTTTACATCTTTTGTCTTTTCTCATATATGCATTGGTATTAATGATTTCCCTCCAAGCCCTGTTGACATCCACAAATTTTGATAAATTGCATTTTTATTTTTATTTACTTCAAAATATTTAAAAATTTCTCACAGGAAAATTCAGTCAACCTGTGATCAAGAAAGAAGTCACTGTTGTTTTAAGCCAACAATATTTTTTCTTTTTGGAACTGTACAAAACTTACCTTATATTGTTGGTTAAATGGGAACAAAGGATATAGTAAGCTGAACAGTCATGATTCTTAATTTTAGGCAAGAGAAACCAAATCAGGTTAATTTAAGCAAAATTGAATTTATTAAAATGATTATGGGGTGGTTTGGAGTGTCTTCAGGAGGACCTGCCTGGATCGTGGGTAGAATACCTGGGATCAGTCTTCCAAATCATGTGACAAAACTAAGGCAGTGAAGACATTTTGCTGCTGCCACCAGGTGCTGCCACTGCAGTGCTCTGTAGACACCAGTGACACTGGCTGCTGCCCAGGTACCAGCACTGCCATACATCACCAGAGAGAATGCTCACCACATCTCCTCTTTATAGTCCTTGCTTCCAACATAAAGGTTTGTATTGGTGACTTCAACACATGACATTTTCTGTCCTCCTAAGTAACAGAACAATGTAACTGGAAGAGCGCTGCTCCGCCAGATGACCTGGGTTGGAGTCTAGACTCTCCGCGTGGGGAGACTGAGCTTGCTGCATGGTGTGAAGATGTGAGGTCAGTGCTTTGAGAGCTATAAAACTCATAAATCTGTCATTATGTGTTTGCATGCTTACGTGTGGTCAGCATGGGGCCAACAACCTCACACCAGACAGATTGGGCACTCATTTTTTAATTTTTATTTTTAGTTGTAGATGGACACAATACCTTTATTTAATTTATTTATTTATATGTGGTGATGAGAATTGAACCCAGTGCCTCACACGTGCTAGGAAAGTGCTCTACCACTGAGCCACAACCCCAGCCCTGGGCACTCAATATTTTCAGCAAATCAAGGGTCTAAACTTGACCAGGTTAAAGATCGTGGCCTCTCCAGAAGAGAAGGATTTTTCTAGGGGCTTTGTTTGATTTGTTTAGTGACCCAGTCCTACCAATGAGAACAGGCCTAGAAGAGGGATCCTCAATGAGTATCTGTTGAATAAATGAATGAGCAAGTGATGCATGAATATCTCTGTTCTGTCCTCTGATACCAGAATGTTCCTGGCCTAGACCCTCATTCCTATGTTCTTCTGAGGAGTGCCTTCCTCACTTAGTTTCGCCTTTCTTCAGCTTCAATAGAGAATGTTCAAAAAAGCATCCAACTGTCCAAGCAGTGGCTTCCGTCATTGCTTCTCTGGGTCTTGTGATCAGAGCCTGCTGGTTGCTCTGAAAGAAGCTATTTTCAGTCTCCATGGTGTCCCTTTCAGGCCACCACCCAACCATTTCTTTGTTCTTTTAGCTCTGTTTCTCTTCCGATCTTGGTTATGATCTTCCCTTGCTGAGTTGGACCCTGGTAGAACCAGTCCAAGTGTACCACTCTTTAGCTCTTTGTGACAGTAATCAGCCCATCAAAGAACTGCCATTTGACTTACCCCAGTGTCATTCACAAAAGTCACATCCAGGCTACAGAGAACACAAGATAAACACTGCTGGACCTACAAGGGACTTCAGAAGCCACCAGGCTTGTTTCTTCTGAGGCAGCCTTTGCATTTTCTGTTTCCTCTGTCTGCATGGTGCCTGCCCTTGATCTTCTGAAGGTTGGCCCCTTCTTGTCACTGGAGGTCTTGGTATAAAGTTCACCTCCTCACACAGGTCCCTCTGAGTACTCCATTTCAGTAGTCACCCAGGACCTCTCTGTCCTAAGACCAGATTATAATCAATGTGCCTGTTATCACTATTTCATACACACATATTTATCAATTTATTCACCACATGAGCAGACAAACAGCACCTGGCACATAGTAGGACCTCAGTAATGATTGTTGAATGAATCCAGTTCAAGCCCCATTGGGAAATACAGCCAAGGAAGTAAAGTGACCTTGACAAGGTCACGCAGCTCATTAGTGGAACAGCACAAATGAGGACCCATGGCTCTCGGCCCTGGTCCATGTTCTTCCTACCACTTCCTACCAGTTCTCTCATAGTGATAAAGGTAAAAAGGGTGAATGTTTCTTGGATCCCCAGTATGTGTCCGTCTCCGTGCTGGTTGCTCTAGACACAGCAGTCCTTTTACACTCACCCTCCTGAGCTGGCAGGGTTCACATTTTTATAAATAAGTACTGGGAGTCTTTGGGATGCTGGGTAATTTGCCAGGCATCACACTGCTCTTGAGTCATAGCTGGGTCTGAACCCAGCTTGGTGTGACTCTCAGTTCTTTGTCCTGCTTTAGCTGCACGACCTCCTTGCACTTTGTTAGTGTTTCTGTACAGAAACTGAAGCAGTGAATAATAGGGGAATTTGAGGCACTGCGTTGGGCTGACAGAAGGCCTGGGGTAGGGAGGCACGCAGCTTTCCCTTTGTCCTTCAGATCACGCTATGGAGGTGACATCTGTCTCTTTGTCTCACAAGTGAGGCTCACTGCTCTGAAGTCCTGGAATGCAACTGTCATGCTGGGTAAGTGGCCTCCAAAGGTGTGTTATGTGAATGGAAGCGCTGCCTGACTCCGTTCCCTTCTCTCCTTGGGAGGATGAAGGAAGTTGGATGTATGAAATTGGTGCCCGAATGGCTGGAAAATAAAACACCTCATCAATGATTTATATCTTCCCCAAAGTAAAACAAACCTTGCAGACCACGTGGTAGTTGAGATCACACAGCCTTGGTTCCCCTACCTCTGCTCACAGCCTGTGTTCCATCTGGCTCTGTCTTTCTTTTGTTCTCCTGATCTCGTGCTGTGCCTGCCTGGATGGCTCCTAACCTTGGACAGACTCAACCATCTCTTTCTCCAGGCTGCCGAACATTTCCTGAGAAACCAGAGAGTTTCCTGGATCTCCTCCTCCTCACTGATCCCTGTCCTTTTGCCTCAGCAGCTCAGAGAGGTTTCGCTGCAACCTGGTTGACAGCCCCTTCCTACCCTTCACTGTTGAAGGATAAAGATATTCCGGATGCTTTCAGAGATGTGCCCACCAGGTGTGATGGTGTGGAGGAAGCTGCAGGGCCATGGAAAGGTGTTCTCACTCCCAGAACAGCTCTACCAGGACTGCGGTTGAGGAGCTTCTGGAAGGGATCCAGTGTCCATGATCAAAATCTAAAAATCACCTCATGGATGCGAGCTCTGGTCTCTAGACCTCTGACAGAGGATTCAAGGGTCATTGGATTGGAGAGGAAGGTCCTCTGCTTCTTTTCCTCTCCTGCTATCTCACCTTCTTTCTTTCTTTCCACAAAATCAAATACCTCCTGTGAGCTAAGTACTATTCTGGGTTCTGCAAAATAGAGACCTAAATCTCTAAGGTCCTGGAACTTCCGTGTAAGTAATGGTTGTCTTCCATAACACACTGTACAGAGGTGGCCTGCCTCTCCAGTCCCCTGCGTCCCTGATGCACGATCATCAGCCTGTCCTCTAGGACTGTATCTACTTCCTCATTAAGCTTAGTTATATTCTTGGACTGAAATAACCTCTTGGGGCTCAAGTCAAGTTCGCTAGATTTCTCTTTTTGAGACGGGAAGAACAAAGGCCAAGGCGATAAGGATGCAAGGAGAAGATACACCTGTTCAAGACAGAAACCCTCAAAGCAGCTCTTGTAGCAAACCAAACATTAAAAGTAATTTTGGTTGAGCTGAGATCTCCCTGAACTCAAAAGCACAGGTGTAGTGAGATGAGAGGGAAGAATTATCTTGGAGATACAGTAATAAGCTAATACAGTGTGCATGACAACTTAGGGACTGAGAATTCATAAATATATTCATGTTCTCTTCCCGGTAAGATTGATTAAATACCCAAGCACAAAGTTACAGTCAAAAGATTGAAAGAGCAAGAGAGAGAAATGGGGCGCGAGCTGCAGAAGTTCTGGTAAAACATATCAACTCTGGACAAAGAATACTTCATCAAACACGTAAACAGCCACTGCCTGGTGTGTTAGAATCTGGAGGGATCATAAATTAACCTGCCAAGGAACTTTGCAAAAGGTCATATTTAACATTAATCAGGCTCTGGCAGTGTGTATTCTCATGGCTAGAAGAGAGAGGGGGAAAGACTGCTTTCTCTGCGGTACATTTTCAAAATCACTTCCTAATTATTCAGCAGGAGGGAAAAAAACATTTCTGAGTTAGGGATGGAGAATCGATTTCCTCAACTCCTTGAATGTGGGTGCAAAGGACACAGATGGAAAGGGACCTTTGCTTTCATGTTGAGTCTGTTTTCCTTTTGACAGCACAGTGGTCTGATTTGGAAAAGTGCTCCCCCAGAGGGGAAAGGGTGCTCGCGAAGGCTGCAGAGTGACCGTGACTCAGGAGGAGGGTCCCTATCAGCAGAAAACTGAAAGCAGGAGAAAACGAACAGTTATCCCAGTAGTGGCCAGTTTAGAAGATGGGCCTGCTTCCATTTCGGCTTCGGGACCTAGAGCCAAGGTCTGTGACTTGGAGCCATTTAGGAGGCCCATAGGAGGCGATGGACTGGCCTCTCCTGGGACTGGGTTTCGTCATCCACTGAATGGAGTGATACCACTTGTCTAAAGAACGCCTAAGAATCATCCAGCCAGGGATCCCTGGATTTGCATTTCTTCTCTCGGAATGCTCATTTTCTTGACCTGACTTTCTGTGGATACTTCTGTCTTTATTGCTGTTTCCTCTAGATTCTTTATCTGTTCCTTTCTCATCAACTTCCTGTCCCAATTGGAGATTGTAACTTGCCCCAAGAACAGATCTGTGCTAACATGCTCTTCTTAACAAGTGTTTATTAAGCGCTTGCGGTGTGGTCAGGCTCCGTGGCAGTTGCTAAGAGCACAGCTGTGAACGAAGCATATGGAACTGCCTGCCCCTAACACGGAGATAAATGGGCATAAGCCAGGGATCAGAATCATGGCAATGTGACAAACGCAGTAAAGGAATAAAGTGGACGGTCAGTTACAAGGTGAAGAATGGCATGGGAGGGTGACAGATTTCGGAATGACTAGGCAGTTACAATTTTAAACACAGTGGTCAGTGTGCCTCACTGAGCAACTGGCATTTAAACAAAGCCGTGCAGGAGGTGATGGAGCGACTACTCAGGTACCTGAGGAATAGAGCCTTCCAGGCAGGAGAACAGCAGGTGCAAAGGCCCTGAGTTGGAGCGTATGCAGCATATCTGAGGCTGATGTGGCCAGTGAGTGAAGGGCAGCAAAGCTGAAGAGGACCCTGGGAAGCTTTCTAGGCCTGGCAGGATAGGGTGAGGACCTGCCTTTTCTTAGGAGAGAAACAGTGGTTTTGGAGGGCTTGGAGCAGAAGAGACAACTTTACATGAAGATTGATTAACAAAGGTGAACAGCTCGGCTCTAATAGAAGAGAATGGAGTTCAGCCTGTGAGCTCTCAGGCACACGGGGAGCTGTGGGCACCTGGGGGCTTACCTGAAGTGTTCTGCCTCCTGGGTTTACAGAGCCCTTGTCAAAAGTGATCAACAGGGCATGGGCCAGATGCCACAGGGCAGGAATGTATTGGTCATGGGCCAGGCTGGCCTTGGGCAGCTGGAGGCAGAGATAGGGAGTATATGAGGACTCTTTCAGAGGTTCTGGTGGAAAGCAGGCATCTCAGAGAGAGTGGCAGAAAAGCTGAGATTGTTCATGATCCTTGCAGTATCCACTCGCCCTTTCTTTGTTAACACAACTCTGGTTTTATCCAGCATTGTCCAGATTTCTTTGCAACCAGGGAATCTAATTATATGCAAAAGTCATAGGATAAGCTTCCATAAAATATTTTTAAAAGGGCTGATGGTTCTCAAAGGAATGCCCCATAGTCCCTTCCCTCTCCATTTCCTCCTAATGGCTGGAGCCTTAGCAGCTATCTCATGACCTTGAGGATAAAAGCCAAGAGCTCAGATGGCAGAAAAATAAGGATCTGGGTTCATGGGTCCCCCTTACCAATGCTATGCTGTTTACATTTGGTTTTAATTTATATGAGAAGACACAACCTTAATTTCTTCAAGCCACTATTATTAGTAGATGGATGAAATTCCTGAATGAGAAAGTGATTTAGTTTTGAAGGCTGTATTAGCCACCTGAATGTGAACACTGATCTAGGAGTTGAAAGAGCTGAGTTAACTCCTGTATCTGATATAAATTGGATGATTTTGGCTAAATTATGGAATAATAATCATAATAGCATTAATTGTACAATTACTGTAAATGCTTTAAAAATTTAAATGTATTTTGATTTTTAATTAACACATAGTAATTATACATATTTATGGGGTACAGCATGACATTACAATACATGTACAAAATGTATAATGATCCGATCAGGGTAATTGGCATACCCATCACCCCAGACATGTTTAATTTCTTTGGGTTGGGAACATGTAAAATCCTCTTTACTAGCGTTTTGGAATATTCAATTAATTGCTGTCAACCACAGTTATCCCCCTGTGCTGTAGAGCAGTAGAAGTTATTCTTCCTGTCTAACTGCATCCTGTACCCTTTAGCTGTCTTATCGCCTCGACTCCCCGCACCCTTCCTGGCTCAGGCAGATGCTAAGTGCTTTATTTACTTTGTCATCTCACTTAAGCCTTACAAACCATCAATTATAGGGGTTATACATACGCATCTTAGAGATGAGAAAATAGACTCCTAGGGACTAAGTCCAAGGTTATAGAGCAAGGAAGTTGTAGAGAAGGAGTTACAACCAAGTTCAGACTGATCCCAAGCCCTTGCCCTTAACTGCTACGTAGTATCTTACTCATTTTCTCTGGACCTCAGTTTCCTCTGTGCAATGGGTGGTAGGTCTGGATGGTCTCTGAATTCCCATTTCAGCTCTGAAACTCAGGAATATACAGTCCTTTTAAAGCAATCCTGCCTGTGTGACCTTGACCTTGACGTTACTCCCTCTTGCCCGACCTTCCTGGCTGTTGCCCCTGTCAAAGATGCTGTAAGGGGAGCCTTGGTCTCTCCCTCGATGTGGAAAGGAGCGGATCCATTAGCAGGAGGACCCAGCCCAGTCAGGGAGCCCTGCGGTGTCAGAGGCAGTGGTTCTGCGGGCGCCTGCCCCAGCCTGTTCCCGCCGGCTGGAGAACCTTCTGTCAGCCATTGAGATGACTCACTGGGGGAGGCCGCTTCTCCGCACAGCCAGACAATCTGTCTATTCAACGATCAAGGAGGGATGTGGTGGGAACCATGGCACAAGCCCTCCCAGGTGATAAAACTTCCCCAGGGCACTCTGGAGAGGTGGCTGTTGGCGACCGGGAGGAGCAAGCACCGTGCTGTGTAAATACATTTGCGGGTCTGAGCTGTTCCGAGGCCCTCTGGGGCCCATTTCCTGAGCTTCGTGGCAGGAGCTGTCTTCCTCCGTGCGATTGACAGGGCCGGTGGGGGAAGCTAAGCAGACCTTGATTTCTCTCCTTGTGTTGGCACATTTAACTAATGAGCAGAAGGAATGGGTCTGGAGAGGCACTGAAACTGGGGACCACAGGTGGTTTCAGAGTGAAAAACTCTTGTTCCTTTAGTGCAGAAATATTCAGCCACACTCTCCAGGTTCCAGTTCTTCTTGGTCCAGGACCTTCTGGGATAGGCAGGGACACCCCCACCAGGACTTGCCTGGGCTGGGGTGACACTGACTGCTGTAGGGAAGAAGACCTCTCTCTGGGCAGGGTCCTGCCTATCACTCTGGCTCTCCTGGGGGTGGGGACCTGGCAGAGAGGATGGGTGTGAGCTGGGACACACACGGAAGCTGACAACTTCACTCTGTGAGTGCAGGACCAGCCCCTTTGATCAGAATGGGGGATTCTAAAGTTCTCCGTGGAGGCAGCACAGCTCTTCTCAGAGTCACAGAGGATGTGGGCCCTTAGCAGTGAGCATTGAGGGGCATGTCTCATTCAGTCAGGCTGCTGCAACAGAACACAGTAAACCAGGTGGCTTATAAACAACTTATTTCTCACAATACTGGAGGCTGAAGTTCAAGGTCGGGTGCCAGCATGGGTGGGCCCTGGTGAGGGTTCTCCTCTGGGCAGACTGCCAACTTCTCATTGTATCCTCACATGGCAGAGAACAGGGAGCAGAAGCAAGCTGTCTCATGCCTCTTATAAGGGCACTAATCCTATTCACAAGGGCTCCACCCTTGTGACCTCATCTAATTCTAATTACCTCCCAAAGGCCCACCTCCTAATACCATCACAGTATGGCTGGGTAGGGGTTCAGGAGAAAAAATTTGGAAGGACACAAACATTGGGTCAGTAACATGCAGTCAGTCTAGCCAGGATATTGAAGTAGTTCAGGTTCATCGTGTCTGGGAGATGCTGATCAGCCTAGGGGAGGCAAGGAGTCAGTATCTGGTGCTGCCAGTGGCCAAAGGTGTCCGAGTAGATCTCCTTTGGGGCTGAGCATGGTGCTGTTTTATGATTGCCCAGTGACTGATCTGGAGTCCTTCCTCATGAGTGGGCCTGTGGCTTCCAATTCTTTGCAGGAGATTAATTGGAGGCATCTCTCTTTCCAGGGTGGGCTCTTGGAACAGGCTTGCTGATGTGAGCGAATGTAGCTCTCAGCATATTGACATGAACAGCTGGGAGGGAACTGCCGCTTGGCAGGAGGGGCAGTGGTTTTGTTCTTCTGTTTCAAGATGAGCAGCCCTGTCATCCTTCTGTTTGGTATCCTGGGGAGAAAGAATTTCAGGCACTGAGACATATTAGCCTGCAAAATCTTGCTCTTTAAGAGAAGTAGCAGAGACTCCAGGTTTTGAGTCATTACGAGAGGATTGGAGCCATCCTTGGAGATGACTTGGAGATGCACTGTCCTCTGCCAGCCTCCCTGGAGACGAGGCACCTGACCCACTAGGCTGTCTCTTCCTTGAATTTCTATAACTTGTCAGTTTGGTGTCAAGAGGAAAGAAGCCAGACGGCTAGGATTCCCTGAGCTGCAGCCCTGGAATACTTGTCGCTGAGATCAGGGCATCTTCATTTACAATTTTCATGCATTTGGCCTTTTGACCTTTTCTCTTCTATTCACCTTTTGGCTCCAAGGATGACTGGTGTGCAAAGCCACCAGGTCATCATCCCTGGAGAGATTTTTTTATTAGCCTGGGCTGGAGGCACTTGGAAAGGGAAGGATTTGCTGCAAATGCAAGCCCAGGTTAGATTTCTTCTAGCTCAGAGATTTGACAGGGAGAGATTATAATTAGGGACTTGGTATGTACCTGCTCACAACTGTGAGCATGCGGAGGCTGTTGAGGGAGCAAGTCAGCCTGAGCCCAGGATGCAGGGAATGAGTTTCTAATGCTGAGGACAAACGAGGCAAGGCCTTCCGTCTGCCCCACTCCACACCAGCCATAGCAGCATCTTGCAAGCCACCCCTACGAAAATGGGCTGGAGCTGGGGCCCTGTTCTGTGCAAAGGAAAAACCTACAAAGCTTCACAACTAATGCCCAGGACTAAGATAAAGCACTAAAGTTGGACTCCCATCCCAGTTTTCCACTAAACAACAGAGAAAGAAGTGATCTTGATAATCATGTTTGCAACACTCTTATTTTACTCAGTGGAAATAATAGTAATAATAATACCAGCAGCAGCTGCCTTTATGTTGCTGACTATGTGTCCTATGCTGTTCTAAGTGCCTCCTCAGCTCATCCTCACAAGATCCTATAAGTGGTCATTGTTATTATCTTCATTTTATAGATGAGGAAACAGAGGCAGCAGGGGCTAAGAAACTTGCCCAGTGATGGAAATGAAATTCAAAGCCAAGCAAGCCTGGCTCTGCTGTCCAGACTCAACCACACACTATCACCTGGTGGTTGGTTGACTCAGAACCATACGCCAAACTTTCCAAGCCTCCATCCAACCATCCTTCTGGACCCACACTGTCCATATGGTAGCCATGAGCCACGTATGGCAATTGGTGCTTAAGACGAGGCTCGTCCAAATGCAGATAAGTGGAAAATATACTCAGGGTTTCAAAAGACCTAGTTAAAAAAAGGAAGTACATCATCTCATTAATTTTTTTTGTATTAAATATATGTAGAAATGATAATTTATTGGATATATTAATTTAAGTAAAAACATTATGATAATTAATGTCACCTGTTTCTACTTCCTATTGTTAGGTAACCACCAGAAACTTGAAGGTCACATATGTGGCTTGCATTTGTGGCTCATGTGAGATCTAACATTGCTATGTGACTTGCATTTGTGGATGGGGTTGTTCTGTGCAGGCAAAACCTGAGCGTCATAGTTATGTCGAGGCTACGTCTCAGCCCAGCCCCAGTCACTGCAGTGCCTTGGGCAGAGGGCACCCTCCACTTGGCTCTGTCTGCATTTATGACTCCTCTCCCTGCCCCCTTGATGAGCCAGAAACCTCCTGCTGCCATGGGGATGACATCGTCAGAATAACACTCCATCCAACTCTTTGGGGCTAGTGAGGCTTTATGGGAAGTGCAGCAGCCAAAGATCCACATTTGAATCCAGGCTTCTATGTTAGCTGTGCTGCTTATATCCTGGGCATCACTTTGCTTACCTGGAGAATGGGGATAATAATACCTACGCCTCAGAGTTGTGGGGATGAATGAGGTGTCACATCTAAAGCACTCAAAGCAGTGTAAGGTCCCACTGAAGATACTGGTCCTCTGTTTTCCACCCTCTGTGTTGAGGGGATGGCTTTCTTCACTGCTGCATGATATCACATGCTAGTGACCAAACTTGAAATTAGAGAAAACTTCAAGGCAAAGAAAACCTGCTTTTGCATTTCCTGGTTTCCTGTGAGAACTTCAGACAAATCTGAGCCTCAACTTCCTCTCTCTATGAAGGATGTGAGGGAATTCAGACTCTCCTGCTCCAGTGATGGTGGGAACCCAGGTGCCATTTGGTAATGTTAGGTGACCAGAAGACTGCACAGGGCAGCTTCTGGGTCATTACTTCCCCTCCTGTCTGTCCCTGCTCATGGAGCTCCACTGCCTCTGCCCCTAGCATAAGTCTGGGTCAAATGCAAGGTGTGAATCTGGCACTAGGAACACTCAAACCATCCCGGCAATGAGAGTGGCCAGGGTGGGCCATACCCCATGGGTCTGCCCAGGGAGAATGGAAAGATGCCTACACCAGCACTCTCCTGGCTGCCATTTGGAATGTGCATGTGTGGGTCCAGGTTGCTTCCTGCCCTTTTCTATTATTAATTTATTTTAAAATTGACAGATAAAATTGTGTGCATTTTTCACATATGACATGCTATTTTGAGGTACATATACACTGTGTGATGACTGAATTTAGTTAATGCACTGCATAGGGATCATTTTGGGGGTGAGAAGCTCCAGTTTCCTTCCATCTCTCTAGATTATGCGCCTAGAACCCCCATCGTGGGTGGGGTGACGTCACATGGGTAAGGCATGGTGGAAGTGCACATTCATACACTCAAACCCCACACCTAAGCCTGTTAGGAACATGACCATGGACAAATCATCCAAGCTCCCTGAGTCTGTCTCTTACAAGGAAATAATACCCAGGTCACAGAGTAGGCAGATGTAAGGGACATGGCACAATGTATATAAAATGCAGATTAAGAGTGTGTATTGTGGATGGTCATTAGTGGCCACTACTAAAATGGAGCTGTGTCAGATGCTGCCTGTTGGGGATAATTCAAGCTCTTTGATATCTGGAGTTCTGTCTCTGTCCATAAGAACGTGACCAGCAGTAGCTCAAGGAAGGAAAGGTAAAATGCCGAAAACTTTCTCTCTCCTCGTCCCCAGTTCACACCCTTCCTTCATTAATGTCCATGTGATGGTCCAAATCATAAAACAAGCCTGGGAGGCAGAGTCATTTCCCTTTCAAAAATCTGTAGGTAAAAATGAGCAAGTATAAGGACAATTTGGGACTAATTTCAGTCCCTACATGGTTTTGAGCAAATAAATGAGTCGCAATATGCCCTTGGCCAATCCATGCATCCCTGTGGGGCTTCGGCCTCCTCTTCAATAAAATGGGATGAGTAATCCTCGCCTCTCCTTCATTTTACAAGCAGGTAACAAGGATGAATCAAGTAATGGCTGAAGAATCCTTTGAGGTCCTTGGAGAAACAGTTGCTATATAAATGCAAAGTATGATGTCCATTTCTATTACATTGTGATTTGCAAATAAATATATAAGCCTACAGCACATTCATGTCAATCTGCCTGGCCAGCTATCTGCCATGCACTTTTTTTTTTTTTTTGTGAAATGATCATCTCCATACATTATTCCTTGAAATCAGAACTCCAATTCTGTAGCTTGTGAGATTCTCATTATTATTACTTTTCTTTTTGGATGCCCAGAGCATGCCTCTGTTCTGCCTCATTGCAGCTGCTGGGATTTCTGACAGATCCGTCATTGGTGATGCATGCATGAGGGTATTTCTCAGCATCATCAAGGACCTAGATTCAGACCAACGAGGGCTTCTTGCACTGTCCTTGCCATTTTCTTTTCCTGAGCCTCTTGAGTTGTTCAGAAGAGAGGTCCTGCCATTCATTTGAAAAATGGCCTGCTTGTCCTTTCCTAAAAACTTTAATGAAGTTGCTTCCTGATTCAAAAGGCTGTGGAGCATACTTTGATTCATGTACCACTTTAGAGGCCCTTAGGTGGTGTCCGTTATCTCACTAACACTGACCCTGCTTAGGCCATAAAAATCAAGTCCAAAGATGTGTGAGGCTGTAATTTCCAACTCCTGGTTCTGAAGCTTCAAGCTTATGCTTAGGTGAATCATGACTCAGGGTATGTTTTCTTCCTTTTTAATAAAAATACACAGAAATTGGGTCTATGGGGGAAGTGAGTATCGATCCTGAGTTGAAGGAGAAACATTTCTCTGTTAAGAAGCCTCCTGTGTCTTGTACTCAAATGTAGACAGTTGGGGTCCTCTGGGCTCATGTCTCTTGGGATCACCCATATTCATTGTGTATCGACCCTTCTCCAAGAAGCTTTGTGAGACTTGATTTGTGTTCACGAAATCCTCAGGCACTGAAGGGTTGAACTTCTGAATTTTCTACCTTTATAGAAATCAACAAGGAAATTCGAGTTTGGCATTCTCCTGAAAGGCTTGGACCCCGAGGGTCCAGTTACCCAACACCCTGTCTGATAGTTTTAACTAAATGTTAGCATACCTAGGGTGCACCACTGGCCAGTCAAAATCAAATCTCCCTTACCAAGGCCTCTTCCCTGCTGTGCTTTAAAAGATGTGGGTTCTCCCTGAGATTTCCTTCCTTCCTTGCTCAAACCAGTCTCCTCAGGGAACCCATGTGTCTTGCTACCAAAGCTTTTCTTTTCTCCCACCAGACCTCCTTCTTGAGCTCTGGATATCTCCTCCTAGTCTGTTCTATGTCTTCTCCATATGCCCTATAGCACCTTAGACTCTAACTAAGAGTCTAGTTAGAACCACTGCCCCTTTAGATTGCCAACTCCTCTCCTCCTCATTGTGTCCTAAGAACTTTAAAAGATCAACCTGACCATCTGATCATGTACCTTAACAGTTCCACAGGGTCCTCAGGTTATAGTTCCCTCAGTGCCCTGGGTTTTGTTGCCTATCCAACTTGCCCATGAGATCCCTGAGGGCAGGGACCCTGAGTAATGCTGCGTGCATAACTCAGATGTCAGTGCAGAATGAACACTGAAATGCTCAGTAATCCAAGAGGTTAACATAAAATGGCATCACAAAGTCTCCTGTGGTGCTGATTCCCTGACACATTCACCCTCACCTTAGCCTCGCTGTCAGAAGCAGGATTCTATTTGATATGCATGTGAACAGTTTAGCTCTACATAGTGAAAACACAGTATTTAGTCTCTGACTTTCTTCCTCCTCCAATCTCATGAAGTCTTCTTATGAAAGAAGCTGTGCTTTTGAGTTTAGCAGTGGAGTAGTGTTTTCTAGAACAGGTTTTCCTTTTCACCAGCTCTGGCACTCAATATTCTCATCTCTAAGATGAAGGGTTTGGGCTGGATGATATATTTCAGGCTGTGTACTTTAAAATTTTGGGGATCTGGCATGTAACTGACTGGTGGAATATTTGCTGGAAAATGGCCCTGAGCTCTTGCTATTGGCAGGACATATTCTCTTATGAGGGATAATTCACGTTGCCTTTCCTTAGCCGACTCCCTGCTCTATTTTCCTGCTCTATTTTATAATTTGAGCCAGAGAAACCATGCCATAGTCAGGCATCAGAGCTGAGATGATAGCCCGGCCCTCAACTCCCTCCACTTTGCCACTCGGCCTGGTCTTCCCTGCTCTTGTCTCCTTGTGTCATTGACATAGGTCTTCCAGGGGACTCCTTGGGCACCCATCCTTCCATCCTCGTTCCCCTAGACTCTTGGGAAACTAGCTACTTCATTTTGTAATTACATAGCTTCGCTCATTGTGCTGGGTGATATTCCTTTCTGAGACTTGCCTTTGACAGCTTTCTTTGGATTAGTGCTTGCATAGTATATCTTTTACTTTGGACCTATGTGTGCGCTTATTTTCACAATGGTTTCTTGTAAGCAATGTGCAGTCTGACCTTGTTGTCTTACTGTCCAGTCTGTTAATCTCTGTCTTTCAATTTGTGTTTAGACCACTTGCATATATATGTATATATATATATATATGTGTGTGTGTGTGTGTGTGTGTGTGTATATGTATGTGTATATATATATATTTTTGTTATAGATGGACAAAATACCTTTAATTAATTAATTTATTTTTATGTGGTGCTGAGGATTGAATTCTGTGCCTCACACATGCTAGGCAAGTGCTCTACAACTGAGCAACAATTCTAGCCCTAGACCACTTTCTTTCAATGTACTTGTTGAAATGGTAGGGTTTAGGTCCACCTTTTTTTTTTTTTTTTACTTTATTATTTTTTTTGCGGTGCTGGGGATTGAATCCAGGGCTTTGTGCTTGTGAGGCAAGCACTCTACCAACTGAGCTATATTCCCAGCCCTAGGGCCCATCATTTTATTATTCTTTTTTATTCATTCTCTTTGATTTTTGTTCCTATTTTCCTTTTCCTGCTTTCTTTTGATTTAATTGGGTATTTATTTTAGTATTCTATGTCAATTTAATTATCCACATTTTTTATATCTCTATATTTTTCATGGTTGTTCTAGGGATTTTATACATACACACACATTTTTGGATTTGGATTTTACCATATCAAGTACAACATAGAAGCTTTACAAACATATAAATTCCTTACCCTTTCCATTTTATGAGAGTTGTTATGTACAATACATCTATCTACAAATGCACTGCACCCCCCGTATTGGAAGCTCCACCAGACAATACTGTAATATTTGGTTTCAATATGTCCTCAGATATGTCTTTTTGTGATGCATATTTCTTCAGGGCAAATATCAAAGAGAATCCTGTTGAATCATAGATTATGTGCACTTTAAAATTTGAGTAGACGTTGCCATGTTGCTCCCAGAGAGACTGCTGGTTTATGCTTCCAGAATCCTTTTTTTTTTTTTTTTAATTCAAACTTCTAATCTGTCTAATTCTGTTGAACAGAATTTCCCTGTAGGCTGCTATAAGGACCACTGTGCAGCTATGAATTGGCTGTCATTGGTCAGGTGGCCAGCCCTGCTCCAACCATGCATGGTCTGGTGATTAAGACAGGGGGAACAGAACTGGCCAGTATTTACCCAGGGAGTGAATGTTATTTGAAACTCAGAGACTGGGATGCCACCTAGGTTTCAACTTATTGAGGGTCCTGGGTAAAGACTTCTGTAAAAAGAATATAGTTTAACTTATTTTTTGTATTTATTCAAGGATTCAAAAAAGTGAGCACTTACTGTGTTCCAGGTCTTTCATCTTTAGGCTTGTATTCGTCCGTTAGGGCTGTATAACAAAGGCCAGAGTCTGGGTGGCTTAAACAACAGACCTTTTTCTCCCACTGTTCTGGAGGTTACATCCAAGATCAAGGTGCTGGCCAGTTCAACTTCTGCTGAGAGTTGTCTTCCTGGCTTGCAAACATCAACTACTCCACCATGTCCTCCTCCTTATTTTATAACCCATTAACCTTAATCATATGCTTATGCTAAATATAGCCAGGCTGGGGCTTCGACATACCGATTTGGGGGATAACTCTATCCATAGCAGGGCCTTTGCACATTGAAATATGCGGTTCGATCCTCAGCACCACATAAAAATAAATAAATAAAATAAAGATGTTGTGTCCATCTACACTAGAAAACATTACCAGAAAAAAGTAATTGGGTGAATGAAAAATGATGGACAGACCCAGTGACTTCCACCAGGGAGGCAGCAGGCTGCAGAGGGGAGAGGCCGGTGAGTAGAGAGGCCCGAGATCACTACCTGAGAGGAGGGAGTCCTGAATTGGGGCTGTGAGGGGGGTGTGGGGGGGCTTCACCGAGGAGGTGCCCTTGAGTTGCATCTCACAGTGAGACAGAAGAGCCAAGAGTGGGGATGACAGTGTTCTGCGGAGCAGGAAGGGCACGGGCAAAGTCACAGATAAAAGGAGCTTGGGAATGGTTTAGTGAATGCTGAGGGTGGCACAGCCAGAGGAGGGCAGCCAACTTAGGCATCTGGGTTCCATGCTGAAGAGTGTGGGTTTTGTCCTGGGAGAGAAGGATCCACCCAAGGAGGTCAAGCTCCCCATGGAGATGCACATGTGCTGCCGTGGGCGCCTGTGGCCCGTGTTCTGTCCCCCACAGCACTTCCCTTTATCTTTTGGACATCACAGGGTGTCTGTTCCTTACAGTCCCCTTAGACGGCTCAGCTCCTTGAGGCAGACATCCTACTGTGTTCAGACAGTTCTATATCCTAGTAAGTGCTCGCTCCATGACTGGGTACTGAGGCTCAGCATCTAGTGTTGCCAGTTCAGTGACTGTATTTAGTAAGAACCACCCAAGTCTAACTGGGCATCCTGAGTAGCAAGTGTCTCATTTTGGAGTGTGGGAGGGACACTGGGGTAAACTGAGTCACATGGCCCACTGCTGACTTGCCTCGCAAGAGGGTGGGGAAAGCACTCTGGCCATTTCACCAGGTGGGTGAATTGTAATGCTGGAGAGATCAAGGAGAAAAAGAATTTATGCTGAGTTTCGCTACACTCTTGAGTAAAGTTCTCCTTTCCTAGCACCAGGAGAATAGGGTCTTCTTCCTTGGAGGAGTCATTGTCCCTTTACAAAGAAAATATTTCAAACTTACTACCATTCCTATTTGTTTTGACGATGGCAAAGTGGGGTATGAAAAATAGGTCACGTGAGCTCTAGCCAGGAGATGACAACTTGGCTTCTGGCTGTGGATCCCAACAGGACCCTCTGAACGCTGGTCTCTCCTGGTGGGTGCTACGTCATGGGGAGAGAGTGACAGTGTGCATCACCAGAAGGCCCTTGGATGCCCTCTGGCTAGCCTGTGTATTTAGTGCTGTATCTGGGCCCCAATGCTCATGCCTGCATGCACACCTTCAGCCAGGATGCTGGAGTGACTCTCACCTGGATTCTTTGCTAGATAAGATCAGCAATCTGTAAAGGCTCCATCTGCCCGGGATCCTGGGATTGGCAGTGAAGTGGCTTATGTAATGACCACCATATCTTAGGATGACCTGGATCTGTGGAGTGTGTGAACCACCAAGAAACCAAAGGCTCCACAGGCACAGTGGTGGCCTGACAATGTGGCTGGTTTGTGACTTCCATATTGGCTTGTGCTCACACCAAAGAGCCAGTAACCCTCTGTTGATGACCCAGATCACTAGGTCATTTATTTTTCTCCTTAGCCCCTAGAATAGTGGTTCTCAATTTTGACAGTATGTTGACAATATTTTGGGATCTTTGGGGGCGATTAAAAAAAATCCTGGATGCCCAAGATACTTCTTAAACCAATTATGTATAGGACTGGAACTCACATGTCAGCATTTAAAAATCAAATTCATTGAGGTATAATTTACACATGTGTTAGTTAGCTTTCTGTTACTGTAACAGATACCTGAAATAAATAAACTTAAAAAGAGGAAAGGTCTATTTTGGCTCACAGTTTTGAAGGTTTCAATCCATGAGTGATTGGTCCTATTGCTTTTGGCCTGTGGTGACACAACATATAGGAGTGCAGGTTGGAGGAGGCCAGTTTACCTCATGGCTGGATGAAAACAAAAAGGAAGAAGAGAGTCCAGGATCCCAGTGTCCCCTTCAAGGGCAGGCACTCGTTGGCCTGAGACCTCTCCCCCATCAAAAGTTCTACCACTTCCCAATAGTGCCAAGCTGGGAATGGAGCCTTTAGGACATGGGGCTTTGGTGGACACTTAAGATTCAAAGTATAGCAACATAAACTACAATGTACACTCTAAATTGTGTGATTGGAAGAGTTCTGACAAATGCATGTACCCATGTCACCATCCCCACTACAATCAGGACAGACATTTGCATCACCCCAGAACCTTCTTTCAGTCCCTCTCCCAGGAAGCTGCTGACTTGCTGTCTGTCATCCTTGGCTTTGTCTTTGCTAGAATTCCACATAAATGAAATTGTATGTTGATTTCTTTCGCACAGCAGGATGTTTTTGCAATTCCTTGGTGGTGTTATGAGTCCCTGTTCCTTCCTTTTTATTACTGCATAGTATTTGTCATATAGAATATGACAATGTGTTTGCTAGTTGCTATTTTTGGACACCTGGGTTATTTCTAGTTTTTAGCAATTATGAATATGCTACTATAAATAATCATGTGGACTTAGTGGGAACATAGATCGTTAGTTCTCTTGAGTAAATACTTAGGGAATTGATAGGTCATATAATAAAGCATGTGTTTAACTTTATAAGAAGCTGCCTAATTATTTTCCACAGTGGTTAATCTACTTCACATTCTTGCAAGCAACGACTAAGAGTCCTGGTTGCCCCACATTCTCACCAAGTTGATATTTTCAGGCTTTTTAATTTAAGCTATTCCAGTGAATGTGTAGTAGCTTTTCATTATGTTTTTAATATGTATTTCTCTGATAACTAATGATATTGAGAATCTTTTAATATGTTTACTTCCATTCATATATTTTCTTTAGTGATCTATCTTTTTAAAATAGAACTCCTACTGAGCTCCAAGAATTCTTCATATACTTTAAAATTTTTTTAATTGACAAATAAAAATTGAATTGCATGATTATGATGTACAGCATGATGTTTTGATGTATGTATACATTGTGGAGGGCTAATAGTTCTTCATATTCTTGATGAATCTTGGGAATATATTTATATTTGCATTCAAATTTATATTTATACATATCATACATATATTACAAATACTTTCTCCTAGTCTGTGGCTTGCCTTCTCATGTTTTAATAATGAATTTCAAAGAGCAGAAGTTTAACATTTTGATGATGTTCAATTTATCAATTCTTTTTCTTTTGAGATTCATTCTCTTTGTGCCCTAAGAAATCTCTGCCTGTTCCAAACTGCAAAGATTTTATCTTGCACATTCTTCTAAAAGTTTTATCATTTAGGATTTATATTTAGGTCCATGATCAATTTCAAGTCAATGCTTGTGTATAGTGTGAGGGATAGGTCAAGGTTTATCTTTCTCTTTCCATACAGATATCTGATTTTCCCAGTGCATATAGAAGAAGACTATCTTTTCTCTATTGAATTATGTTGTCACCTTTATAAAAAATCAATTGGTCATACATATGTGGTTCTATTTCTGAACTTTCTATTCTGGTCCATTGATCTTAATATCTATTCTTACACTAATAAACATGGCCTTGATAACAGTAGCTGTATGGGAAGTCTTGAAATCAGTTACTGTAAATCCTTTAAATTGCACCCCTCCACATTATTTTGGTTATTTGGAATCCTTTGAATTTTAGAATCTGTTTGCCATTGTGTTAGTTTTCTGTCACTATAGCAAATCCTAAATCAACTTATAAGGAGAAAAGTTTCCTTTTGGCTTGAAGTTTTGGAACTTTCAGTCCATGATCAATTGGTCTGCTGCTCTGGCCTGTATTGAAACAGCATATCAAGGAGGGGCAAAACCACTCACCTTATGGCTGGGGATGAAAGAGAAAGAAAGGGAGGGGCTGGGATCTCATTCAAGGGCATGCCCTCAGTGACCTGAAGGCCTCCTGGTAGGCCCCACCTCTTAAAGGCCCACCACCTCCCAACAGTGCCATGCTGTTACACATGGGTCTTTGTGTCATACTCCAGATCCATAGGATTACAGCTAATTTCCACAAAAGAAGCCTGCTGGCATTTTGATTGGAATTCCAATGATCGTATAGATCAGTTTAGGGAGAATTAATATCTTGGCAGTGCTGAGTTCCACACTGAATGTGGACTCTCTCCATCTATTTAGGTCTTATGTTTCAATAATTTTTTATGGTTGGCAGTGTGGGGGTCTTAGACAACTTCACTAGATTTTTTTTTTTTGCTAGAGTTTTATGGTTTTGGTGCTGCTGTAAATATAATTATTTTAAGATTTCTTTTTCCAATTATTTGCTGTTAACATACAAGAACACACTTGATATTTGTATATTAGCTTTATATTTTATGACCTTGCTAAATTCACCTATTGGTTCTATTACTTGACATGAGGTATCTACATTTTTCGCAGCTGTTTTGGGGTTTTTCAATGTACAGATCTTGCACACATTGCTTAAGCTGCAAGTTGCACCACTGATTTTATTTACTTCTCTTCCTTTGTTGTGATTGTGTGTATGGCTCAGATCACTAAAGCACCTGAGTTCCCTCAATAAGTGGAGTCGTTTGTTCCTGTGGTAAAGAGAAAACCCTGTGATTCCTCTTCATGGAAAACGCCGTTGGGTTTTTCAGATGACAGGCTCCTACAAGTGACTTAATGGATCTTGAAGTAGCTTATTGACCTAGCATGGACCTGACTGTGCTGATGGGCTGGAGCTGGACTTGGCTGGTCAGGGCTGGTTCTCTGCTGGGCAGTGGTGCTGGGAGGCAATCTTCGTCAATGGTGGGCTACCTGTTTCCCCCTGAGGTTGGAGGGCATGGGTGGGGGAGGCTGCTGGGAGTTGTTTTTATAACTTTTTTCTTAATTAGGGGAAAAGAGATGGAGCCCAAATGTGGGTCTGCAGCCCATTCTTCATTCTCCCTGTGCCCCGGGTAATGGTATTTAATGGGGAGACAAATCCATTCATCTTCCTGGCATTCTGGCACAGGGAAGCAGTGCTTGCTGCTGTCAGAAGAGATATTAGGGCCTATAAAAAGCCATTCAATTCCCTCCCCTCTTTATTCTCACTTTGTAACCCCTTCCCAGGGAGACTGGGGCGGCAGTTGCTGACGCTCCATCACCTGGAAGTTTCTGGCCTCCTGGGCAGTTCAGCGAGATTCAGATTGGCTTTATCCTTCCGTTCTTCTTCCTTTTATCTCCATCATTTCTCTGCCAGGGGAGGCAGAACCATGGAAGGATTTGTCTTTCTGCTTTATTCTGCTGATTTTTAAGAGCTGTTTGCAGTGGCCCTGGGTCTTGGGGAGCAAGCCAGTCCCTCAGGGCAGGGAGCAGGATCCTCACCAAAGTGCCCCAGTGCTTCTGAGCCAGTCCGGGAAGGGGTACCCCTGCCTGCCCTCCACCTCTGGATCTAGGGTGGCTTTTACCCCCTGTCTCACCTCCTCTCCCAGGGGCACTGCTGCCAGGAAAATACTGAGCGCCTTTGTCCCTTTCCATCATAAAACAGACCCAAGCAGAGAGAGGTCCATTTCCTAAGGATTTTTTTTCCTTCACTCCTTGTTCTCTCATCCTGTCAGGTTGCTTTGCCCCCCCCCCCCCCTTAGGTCTCTAGCCACACCCCTCCTCCTTCATTTCCTTTTTTTAATGGCAGGTTCAGGAAATCCAGCCCCACATGCAGTGATTGAGCACTGACTTTGTGCCAGGGACTGTGCTAGAGGGGAGGGATATGGTGGGAAATGGGATGCAGTTGCGGCTCACGAGGAGCAGGTTTACTGAAGCAGACAGACAGACACGGATGCAAACAACTGCCACTCAAGGTCAGGGATGGCCCACCATAAAGAGGTAGGAATTAAATCCTTTCGATGATGGATTCTAATGAGGGCAGGCTTTGTGCACATGCCAGAGCTCAAAGAGCAGGTAGAATTTCCACAACCACAGGGGAGGTGAGGGCAGGAAGACTGGGGCAGCATGCAAATCGTCTGATCCTGCAGAGAGCAAGTGCATGTGGCTTGGGAGGCAGGAGGAATAGAAATGGAGTGGTGGCCCAAAAAGCACACTGGATCATTGTTGATAGGCATTTGGATTTTTAAGTTTTTGGCTATAATGAATAAGATTGCTATGAAATTTCTTGCATGTGACTTTTCAGTGATGTATATATGAGTCTGTTTCCCTAGGCTACATACCAAGGAGTGGAATTGCTGAGTGCAATTTAATTTCAGTAGGCTCTTCCAGTTTTTCAAAGTGATTATGTTTTTTCATACCCCACCTGCCATATAAGAGTGATCCAGTTGCTTCACCTCCTCCCTACACGCTGTCGTTGTCAGTCTTTTAAATTTCAGCCATTCTGTTGGATGTGCAGTGATGTCTCCTGGTTTTAACTTGGGTTTCTTGTTCGACTTGGGATTTTGGGTACATTTGCATCTGTGTCTTGCCCACATGAATACCTGTGTGTGTGCACAAAGAGCATGTTCAAGTCCCTTGTCTGCTTTTTCTTATTTTTAAGAAGAATTCTAGATATATAAGTCCCTAGATGAATATATGTTTTGTGAGTAACTTCTTCCAGTCTGTGATCTGTCTTTCCTCTCAAAAATGTCTTTTGACAAATACAAGTCTTTTAAATTTTTCAGATATCAATTGTTTATTTTATGGTTATTGCTTTTTCTGCTCTGTCTAAAAAATATTTGGCTATCACACATTGCTACTTGAATTCTGGAGATTAAATAACACTGCAGTAGTCCCCTCCCAGATCATCTTTTTTTTCTTATATTTGGTGGTGCTGGGGATTGAACCCAGGGCCTTGTGCATGCAGGGCAAGCACTTTACCAGCTGAGCTCTATCCCCAGCCCCAGATCATCCTTAATTTTGCTTTTCGAGGTTTCAGTTACACACGGCCAGCTGTCGTCCTAAACTGTCCAATGGAAAATTCCACCAATTAGAAAAAATTTACCTGTGTCAGAAGGTCACAGCAGCCTCATGCTATGCTACATTCCTGTCATTCAACTCACTTCATCTCACTGCGTAGGCACTGTGACCTCTCACCTTACCACAGGAGGATTGGCGAGTCCAGTAAAGGAAGATATGTCGAGAGGTAAAGTGACACATTCATATAACTTTGTTACAGTATATACTATAGTTGTTTTATTATTATAGCTGTTACTCTCCTACTCTGCCTAATTTATAAGTTAAACTTTATCATAGATATGTATGAATAGGAAAAAACATGGTAGGTATAGTGTGTGATGTTCTTCATGGTTTCAAGCAACCACTGGAGTCCTGGAACATAAACCCTTAGACAAGGGGTACTACCGTATTCAATGAGGGGTTAATGACGAGAGCTGACACAGCCACTGATGGGACCAGACAGGAACCCAGGGCCCTTTTAGCTCATGTTCCTTTTGCTGGGAAGCCACAGAAAGTGCTTCTCTTCATTGATAGAGGCACTGCGGAGAAAGCGACAACCCTATTTCACTTCCAACCTTTGCAGGTGAAGGGGATCAACCTGGCAGAGATGGAGCCATGAAAACATTTCTGCTGTTTGACTCAATGGTTTCTTCTCTAGGAATGTAAAGCTTAGACAAAGTTTTATGTGTAGATGCTTGTTGTGTTATTTTTAAGTGAAAGAGAGAAGAGAGAAAGGGAAAAAGAAAGAAAATGGCATGAGTTCAGCCATAAGGCACTAGTTAATTAAATTATGGCTCATCTATAACATTGAGTAGTTTCACTGTATAATATTCAATTTGAGATACTTTTGAAAGATATTTAATGACCCGTGAAAATGAACATAATGTAGTATTTATTTTTTCCATTTAAAAAACTCAACTCTATTGAGAAACAATTGACATGCAAACAAAGCTCCTACTTCAAGTACACAGGGTGATGAGATTTCCCCATTTAAAAAAATAAACTTTCACTGAGGTATAATTCACATGTAACAAAACTGAACAATTTTACATATACAACTTGATGAGTTTGGAAAGATATACACAACCATGTAATTACCACTACCATCCTGACACAGAGCATTTCTGCCATTCTCCAGAATTCTCTCATGTCTCTTTGCACTCAGTATCTGTTCTTTTTTTTATTTTATATTTGTTCTAATTAGTTGTCCATAACAGTAGAATGCATTTATACATTTTGATAGATCACACATAAATAGAGTGTTCTCTCTCATTTTTCTGATTATACATATTGCAGGGTCACATTGGTCATGCAGTCATACATGCACATGAGGTAATAATGTCTACTTTACTATCATTCCTTCCCCCATGCCCCTTCCCCTCCTTTCACTCCCCTCTACCTAATATAAAGTAACTCTGTTCTTCCTTATCCCCCCTCCCTTATTGTGAATTAGCTCCTGAATATCAGAGAAAATATTCAGTCTTTGGTTTTTTGGGTTTGGCTTATTTCACTTAGCATGACATTCTCTAACTATCTGTCATTTATTCAGGCCCAGGCAACCACTGATTCATTTTCTCTTGCAATAGATTAGATTTATCTTTTCTAATCTTTTCCTCTATGGATTTCATTTCAGTGGAACAATATAGTATTTTGTCTTTTCTGTATAACTTCTTTTATTCTGCCTAATGGTTTTTAGATTCATCTGGGTTGTTACCTGTATTAGTGATTCCTTTTTATCGCTACATAGTATTCCATTGAATTTATCTATTTTCCTGTTGATGGACATTGATGTTGATATTCTGATGCTAGTTTTGGGCTAACATGAATAAAACTGCCATGAATATTTGTGTATAGGCTTTTGTGTGGACATATACATTCATTTCTTATGGGCAAATACCTAGGATTAGAATTATCAGGTAGTATGGTAGGTGTATGCTTAACTTTGTAAGAAAACAACCAAACTGGTCCAACGTGGTGGCACTTTTTCATATTCCTATCAGAGTACAAGTTGCTCATGTAAGCATTTGGATTGTGGGAGTTTTTAAAATAAGTTTTTGGTTTGCTTTTGTTTAATACTACCCATACTACTACATAGCTTTTAGTATCCCAATAGAGTAGTATTTCATTCTGGTTTTTTAAAAACACAGTTTTCTTAACACACAATTTTTATACCATAAAGTTCACCCGTTTAAAGTGTGTAGTTCATTTCTTTTGTCTACTTAGAGTTGTGCCACCACTGACCTAATCTAATTTTAGAATATTTTTGTCTTACCAAGACATCTTGACTCATTATTAATCTCTCTCTGTCTTTAGTGCAGTATAATATTAAGTGAAAAAAAATCCCAAAACTATTATTATAATTTCATAAAAGATACAGATGTGTATTTGTGTCTTAAAATGACTAGTCTTGCTGGGTGCAGTGGCACACACCTATAATCCCAACGATTTAGGAGGCTGAGGCAAGAGGATAGAGGTCAAAGCCAGCCTCAGCAACTTAGCAACTCAGTGAGACCCTGTTTCTAATTAAAAAGTAAAAAAGGGCTGGAGATGTGGCTCAGTGGTGGTACCCCTAAGTTCAATCCCTGGTGCCAAAAAAAAAAAGAAAAAGAATAGTCCTTTTTCATATGAATATACATTATATATATCATATAGCTATGTATATGCATACACATATGGAAAAAAGACTAGAAGGAAACACATCAAATACAAACTTTAATTGTCTCCTGGTGGTAACATTTATATGTAGCTTAATTTTCTCCTCTGAATTTGTTGGGAGTTTAGAATTCTCCACGGCGAGCACGTATTACCTTTGTAATTTAAAAAATCATTATATATCTGGAAAAACCCCATATTCCTTCAGGTTGCGTTCAAGGAAGGGGCAGTGCCATCCCAGCTCCACTCACCCTGTGTTTGGGGTCTGATTTCCTCTGGGAAAAGAGCTTGTAAACTCTCATTCTTCTGGGTTCCTGCAGTGACTTGGCAGCATAAACCTGCTGTTTGCAATATTTACGTGAACTGCCTGGGGGAGTCCTGTAAACTACTCTGTGAGTTGGTTCTCCATTGACAGACTGTTGAGTGCTTAAAAAATGTGCTCTGAAAACCAAATCCATACGGGAGTAGGCTCCAGGGGTACATGGTGTCTTGTGATGTGTCGAGAGAAGTGAAGAGCGGTTGCTGTTTACTGAGGCCTCATTCTCCTAGTCTGTGTGTGCGTTTGTGACCGTGCGTCTCTGTGCAGGTGTGTGTGAGTATTTGTATGAATATGTAACAGGTAATGTTACCTGGTAAGTTCCGTGGGTTGAGAGAGCCAAGTATATTGGCCTTCTAGTTCTGGTTTAATGACCAGTGGACAGTTTGATTTAGGATAAGTCAAATTCCCATTGCTTTAATGATAGTCTCCCCTTGATTCATGAGCAAAACAATGACCTCCATCTCAACATAGGCCTATTGAAAGGAATTGCATTACAGCCATGCTTTGAACAAGAATGTGCTTTCCTTGGAATGAGCACATTACTTCACATCTCAAAGGTCATTTTCTTGTGTGAAATTGAACCGATATTAAACATTTGAAAGAAGAAGAAACAGCCTGGGGGAGACTTGTCTGAGTCAGGGATTCATTGCAAAGAAACGACCCTCACCTAAGGCTGGCTCAAATAGAGGATGAGAAGATACACAGCTGAGATAGAATCAAGCGGGCAGGGGATAAAAAGAAGCAAAACTTAAGGAAGTTTCTATGTGATTCTGAGTCTGTTGCAGTTCTTATGATCTCATGTTCTTGCATCTGTCTGTGAGTGTGTGTGTGTATATACATACATATATATATGCATATATATATACACATACATACACATATATATATACACATATATATATAATTTTTTTTTTTTTTGGCAGATTGGCTACTTCCGCCCACACCTAGTTTCTGCTGTATTGTACTTTCGGCCAGAGCATGGCTTTGCTCAGTACCTGCGTTCACTTTGTCCTCACTTTTCCATGACCACTCAGTATAACTTGGTATACCTAAATGACTTATTACCTGGAGAGGAATCAATTTCATCCAGTTTTAGTCACATTTCCTAGCAGATGTGATTAGAAGGGAGGTCATCTATGGAACATGACCACCTGGTCTTGCTCTCTCAGCACAGCTCAGTGGTGGCATTGGGTTACTTGCAAGGACAGAGGGGATCTGGTCAGGGTGGTGGTGGTCGTTCTGCCAACCCCCATGATAGAGATGTGTGAGTGAAAGGTAACTGTTGAGCACCCCACTCCAAAAAAATCCCCAGAGCTGTAAACTCTGAAACTTGATACCCAAAATGTTTCAGATTTTGGATTTTTGATAAACTTAACAGGAAAATCTATGCAAATATTCCAGAATCTGAAATCTGAAAAACTTCTGGTCCCCAGCAAATTGGGTAAGGGACACTCAAACATGTCAAGGAGTCTGCAAGAAGCAGCCTCCAACATAGCCCCATAATGATCCTGACCCCCTGGGTTTCAGGTCCTTGTGTAATCCTCTCCTGTTAAGGGTGGGCTGGACCTACTTTGACTTCTAATAAGTAGACCATGACAAAAATACTGGGAAATCACTTCTGAATTAGTTTCCAAAAGACTGCAACTTCTCTTCTTTGACCTCTCTCACTTGCTCACTCTAATAGAAAAAGTACCATGTTGTAAGCTGCCCTATAGAGAGAACCATATGGCAAGGAGCTGGGGGAGGCCTCTGGCCAGCAGTAGAATGATTCAACATCTGCAGGGAAGCAAATCCTGCCAACATCCAAGTGAGTCCCTTGGGCAGCAGATACACCCTGGTTGGACCTCATGTTGACTGCCACCCTGATGATACCTTGATTGTAGCTGGTGAGGCACACCAACGCAGAAGCAACCAGTTGATCCACACCTTGATTCCTGAGGCACAGTAACTGGGAGATTCTCAGCGTCTGTTGCTTTTATTAAGCCTCTGAGTTAGGGGATACTTTGTTACACAACAATAGATGACCAATATATAGTCTCCTAAACAATACTTTTGTTGAAACACAGAACTGAGACTCACCTCCAAGTGAATTTTAGGAGATGATGTGACCCAAGGAGCTATCCTGGAGAACTTGTTTAGGTCAAAGTGCCAGTCTCCTCTGGAATGGTGGGCAAGTTCAAGAGCAGTGTGCCATGTCTCCTGCATGGCCAGCTGAATAGGAGAAGTTAGCTTCTAATAGCCACAGCATAGTTGTATAAGATGCAAACAGGAACAACTTGATTCTGGAGAACTCCAGAGGGCAGTGGAATGTGCTGCAATACCGAGGTATGGAGAGGGTGTACCCTTTGATTATAGCACCATTTTCAACTCCAAGCTCCTATGCCAGTCCCCAGAGAGTTGGTGTGGACTACAGAGGATGCCTCACTCTTCTGGAACATCCCTGGAATGAAAGATTAGGCATGAGAGACTGCTATGTCTCAGTCTTACCAGAGACACACCTGGGTCTCAGAGGTCTGGAGAGCATTCCATTCATTCAGCCACCCCAAATTCCATGTTCTGAGCTCTTGATGAACCAGGACTTCCAAAGGTCCTGTGTCCCCTAGAAGATTCCACCGATGGACCAGGGATTTCTTCTGCTGGGGAGTGAGTCCATAGTCAGAGAGCATATGCTCAGAGTCAATAGATTCTTGCTGCTTTTGTCCACAGGGCAGAAGGTTTTCTAAACATTTTCTGAATATCTACCAAGAAAACATTTGCACTCAAATCTTGCCACTGCTTCTTTTCCTCAGTTTCCACAAAGATGATGTATCTAATGCCTTCCTCTTGTGCACCCTCATCTTCCTCATGCCAGACGTTTCTCTGTTCAGAATTTCTTAATGTCCTGTAGGACAACAATCCAATGACAATACACATCTGAAATATTTAAGCCCAGTTTTACTGATGCAAGCTTCTGTCTTCACAGAAAGAACTGTGAAGAAAGTCTGCAATACAAGAGGGATTTTCCTTTGTTCTTTCAAAAGCAGAATTCCTTAGACTGCTGTGTGGAACCTTTGGCCTGGGAGGCTGATCCTCACGAGGAGCAGGCAACGCTGAGCTTGTCCTGCCAGCAGCTGCAGTGTTTGCAGAGGAGCGTCCTCCTTGGTCTCATTACAGGAGCAAGGCTGTGAATGGATAAGTGTGCTTTTGGAGGGATGGTGGGAAAGGGAAGAAAGAGAATTGAGAAAAGGGACTGCTATTGTGTCTGACTTTCAAGGTTACCTGTTGAGGTAGGACTGCAGCTCCCTCATGCAATTCCTTTCCCAGAGCTCTATGATAAAGAAGAAAGACTCCTTTGTTAACAATGCCTTGTATTTATCTCACGTCTTCCTCCAGAGAAGAGGCTAGTGCTTCAGAGATTTTATCTTTATGAAAAGCTGATGAGTAGCGGTGAAGATCTTCGGGTGAACCCACCCCCTCTGTCCCTAATCCAATCAGTTTGCTGCAGACCTCTGACTTCTTTCAGGTGGAGGTGTTTAACTTGCAGGGTCAGAGATCGCCACTGAAGTGGGCAGCATATGTCAGGGTGCAGGGCAGTCCATATCCACCCAGGATCCTTCAGCGTCTCCTGTGCCCGGCCGGAGTCCCAGGTCAGTTGTATTAAATGCAGGGGACCCTATGCAAAGGAATCGAAAATATTGCACAGAACTCTGACCCCATGAAGGTCTGGAACCGGGTCCTGGAAAGTCATCTTTTTTCTTGCTCCTCCTTGCTTTGGAATTGCACAGTTTTTTGTTTTTATTTTTTGGTTTGTTCTTCTCTGTGTGCTTATTTCTTTCCCTGCTCCAGACTTTCCCTTTCTCCAGACTCCTATCTCTACTCACCTCTCTGGACAAATCACCTCTAAACATCAGGCTTAATGCCTGAAATTTCAGCATCAGGAAAGGGGACTTTTTAGTCCCCCCTTCCTATGAGAGGAAAGGACTGACTGGACACTGACTCTGATCTAGTGTTGTTGTACCCAAAGAAAATAAAATCATCCAAGCGATCATGTAAAGCCAAAAGAAGCCTTTATTTTAGCTGGCCAGCGGCGATTGCCCTTATACCTAAAAGCGGTGTGCCAGGAAATTGCGTGCCAGTTCTTTTGCTGCCAACTTTTTCTTTTTTTTTTTTTTGGTACTGCGGATTGAACCTAGGGGCACTCCACCACTGAGCCACATCCACAGATCTATTTTGTATTTTATTTAGAGACAGGATCTCACTGAGTTGCTTAGGGCCTCGCTAAATTGCTGAGGCTGGCTTTGAACTTGCAATCCTCCTGCCTCAGCCTCCCAAGTGCTGGGATTACAGGTGTGCACCACCGCACCTGGCTTGCTACCAACTTCTATAGGGCATGGGAAGAGATTAGGGTGGGGCTGTAGGGAGGGGAAGGGATTGGGGTAGGCTATAGGGAGGGGATTTGGGATTGGGGTGGGGCTGACTCTCCCTGGGGAACACAACATTTTAATCTGTTTTCTGTTGCTATAACAGTGTCACCCTCATTGAGTCTTTGCTGGCTGGAAGGGACAGGCTGGTGATGGGAAGGGCTTCCTCCTCCAGGCATAGAAGGAAATGTGCCCTTGTGTCTTTGCTTTGGTTGTTTCCTTGGCTTGGAATGACCTTAACCTTGACTCCCAGATAATCCTCAGCCCAGGTGTACCTTTCTGATAGGCCTCCCAGCCTCCTTCCTTTCTTGTCCAACCCCTGCCTGTCTGCACAGCCTGTGCACCCCTCAATTCCTCCTGCTTTGTAACCCTTTGCTTGTTTGTCTACTCAGCTGTGTCTCGACTTGTAGAGAATGCCTTGGGGGAAGCCTTTTGTCTTGCTTACTTTCACGTCCTGAATGCCTGTCCAGCACTCAGTGTTTGCTGAATGTTGGGTGATAAGAGCCAATGACCTGTCACACCAAGACGTCACAGCTTCCATCTTTACACTCATATTTATGATTTGGATGTGAGGTGTCCCCCAAAAGCTCATATGTGAGACAGTACAAGAAGGTTCAGAGGAGAAATGATTGGGTTGTGAGTCTTAACCTAATCAGTGATTTAATCCCCTGGTAGGAATTAACTGAGTGGTTCATTGGAGGCATGGCTATATTTTATATCTGGAGAGTAGAATCTTTCTTTCTGCTTTCTGATGATGTGAGCTGCTTCCCTCTGCCATGCTCTTCCGCCATGATGCTCTGCCTCATCTGGAACCCCAAGGAATGGAACTGGTCTTCTATCAACTAAGACCTCTGAAACCGTAAGCCCTCAAATAAACCTTTCCTTCTCTAAAATTGTGCTGGTCAGATCATTTAGTCACAGCAGTGAAAAAGCTAACTAAAACACTCATATTTCGTTAGTAGCAGAAGAAATGTTCCTCTAAGTGAAGACTTGGGAAAAAATGCATTTGCCCCCTCAGTCCTCTCACTTTGGAGGAACAGGAGGCGTAGTACATGGGGTTCTAGACACAGTGTGTGGTGTTCTGATGCCTCTGGTTCATGCCTCTTGTCCCTTCATTGTGATGAGTCTTGGGGTGACTGGAGTATTGGGTGTTGGAGAATCCAGCATTTGCACGGTTTTGTGAACTTTTATTTTATTTTTATACTATATATGTAGATTAGTGATTATATTAGTTTTTCCAATGTTAATTTACTATCACGTGCTTCACAGATTTATATTGGGTCATTTCATGTTTAAATTTGCAGTAATAACCTGCAACATGACTGATCACTTTATAACAATAGGTGGGTGGGAAAGGGGAGGTAGGGTGGCAAAACATCTCAGGTGCCGTCCTGCTGTCTTATCCCACCCTTACTCCATACCCATTCTTGTCTTGCTTCCAGGGTGAGTCTGGCCCTTCCCTAGGTGGCCATTGCCACTAGTCCCTCTTTGGTCATGGCGTTCATCTCTTTCCACTAGAGCAGCGTGGAAGTGAGAAGAACAAGGAGAAGGGGTGAGTGAGTGTCTGCTTTCAAATACCTCATTATCCCTTGCTGGGGGAGCCTCCTCCTGAGTCTCCAAGTCTCCCATGATCCTCCTTAGCAATAAGCTCAGATCCTCACTGGAGTGTGGCAGCCGCAGAGCCCACACTGAGGTGTTTGGACATAAACACCTTCTAATCCACTATTAAGTCCTCAGTCTATGTTCTCATAGCATTAACCATAATGAACTCTTCACATACTGATGTCAGTTTAATATGTTGCTTCCCCAGGAAGGGCCTAGTAATTTAGCATTAATTAATGATGACTTATTGCAAATTATGTTACTGACTTACTGATGCTCCTGGGTGATACGCGCATCCTTCAGATGAAGCCATAACATTATTACTTAGCATTCGCATAGTATTTCACACGTCCCCAACACTTGGTAATTGAGTTAGCTGTATTGTCACTATCTCTCTTGCTGATCCTGTCATCTGGGTTAGTAGAGGTGTCCCTCATTATAGGTAAACGTGATGCACTGAATTTCAAACTTGCCAATTTGATAAAGTGGAGGAATTACATTTTACCTATCTCAGAGTCTAGAATGAAAGGCATTTGGGGTTCATCAGGTATTCAAAGGGGATAGCTACCTGTGATGCACAGTAGGTAGATTGGTTCCATCAGGAATTTTAAATACTCAGGAGGAAATGGGGGAGCTTGAGTCTAGAAAATGATCCATCCCTATAAATTTAGATAAGGGAAGAGAGGAGAGAATGTGGTGGTAATGGAACCTCTGTGACATAGAAAAGACCCCAAAGGAAAAACAAACTGCTAATTTGGACCTTGTTGCTAAAAGATATGACCTGGGTCTTATTTTTTTCTGGTTAGACTTTTCTACCTATTTTGTGGGGTGGTGTTTTCAGTGGGAACACATCTTAGTTTCTAGATGACCAAAGTCATTTGGAAAAAGGAGTTTGCTGTCAGTAGTGGACGTCGTCACAGTCAGTGTTGTTGGGACACATCTGTACTGTAGACTGGGGGAGGGTAAGGCCCACCTCAGTTTCCCTGTTTTCAAGGAGCACATTCAAGAATGAGATTTGGCCAAGCTTATGGGATAGGGAGGAGTGGATGGGCTAGAAATCTTCGGTCATGGCATTCAGGATCTTGCTCTAACCTCTGCCGCCTGCCTCCTGTTGCTGCCCTTCTGTGCTGGACACATTACATAGTCTGAAATATTAAACACATCCATTTGAAACAATATTTTGATTTCTAATAAATGATAAGGAGAGGGGAAATGAGATTCCCCTCTGTCCAGAAAAAGGGCAATCTTTACTCTCCATGGAAGAAAGATAAGCCCAGTTGATTTGTGGAGATGGTGTCAAAATTAAATTATTTTTCCAGAAACTTATATATATTAAAAAAAAACCCTAACTTGTCTTTCTTGTCTTTCTTGGAAGAAGTGCTATTACCATCTCCCTTTGTCGCTGTTCTGTGGCAAACTCCAGGACCTTAATTAATCCCTGCTCTTGATTTTATTGGTTCATTTCTATCTTATCCTTGTCTTGCTTGCCAGCCCCATTTTTAAACACAGAAATTGGCTCTGACAACAGACAACTAAGAATTCCTTTCAAGCTCAAATATGAGTAGAGCTCATATCAGAAACTTTTATTTATTATTCTTCGACTTTTGTATCAAAACCTTTAGATGGGACCCAAGCAAACCAGTGACACATTCAAATCAGATTAGCAATATGCACCTTCATGGATGCTTAGCAGAAGCTTCGTTAGGATGCCTTTACAAGGATCCATCTGTATGTGTCAGGAAATGTAACTTACTGGTGTTGGTAGCTATATCCCTAGGCTAGGAATGAGGATGAACCAACCTGGATCTCAAGCAGGGCTGGGGTGCTCAAACCCTAAGAGGGTAGGATGTGCCCCTGGGGTGACCTCTGCCTCCCTGGTGCATGGTATTGCAGAAACTTCCAGGTGGGGGTGGGTAAGAGCCACTCAGGAGGGAGGGCAATGTGGTGGTATGCTGATCAACAAAGACTACTCTAGGGCCTGACCCTGAAGTTCAAATGCTTTTTAGATGCACAAGCTTGGGCTAGTCACTTGACCTCTCTGAGCTCTGGTTTACTCATGGGAAAATATGCGTATTCATATCTACCATATAAGATTGTAGCAAAGATGAAATTAAATGAGATGTTTTTAAGGCATTTGGTAGATGATGGGCACTCAATCCAAGTCAATTTTCTTATCTTAATATATAGAGTTAAAACAGGGTCAGAGAAATGGACATGGATGAACATGGAAGGCTGGGCCACAGGTCTCTGAGACACAGACATGGAGAAAGACTCTCTGCTGATATTTTGTTGGACACCCACTGAAGAGTGTAAATTAAATCTCAGAGCCATCCCCACCCACTAGGTCCATGGAGAGATGAATGAGGCTCTCTCTAGTCAGGCAGTGGGTGGACAGTGGGCAGTTGAAGTGTTCCAGAGCTTGACCTGCAACATGGGCTTGAGGGACCCACCGACAGGTTCTCCACCTCAGCAGGCATCTGGAAGACCCTGACAGTATAATGAGCCCAATGCTGTTGGAAGAGAAGAAGGGGACCACTCTGGGGTTGGCCATGGGACTTCTGACAAGTCACGCCACTTTGGGGTTGCTCATCTGTGAGTCAGGCTCTGCCTGTGGAGGGTGGAGGATCTAGACCAGAGAGAAGGTGTTTGAGGCAGCCTAGTTCTTGTCATGTGTCAGTATCTGGATGAGCCGGATGCAGTGTTTGCTCATGCTGTTTTCTCATCTACTGGCAGAGGCTGGGGTCTGTCTCTGAGTCTAATTTCTTGGGTTTCCAAGTGTCTCTATAGACTGTATCAGTGCCTTCCGAATGGGTCATGGGCTTTTGTTTCTCAGTATTTGCCAGGAACATGACTGGACTTGAGGATTTAAATAAATGAACTTGACTACACCTATGCAGATGCTGGCTGGCAAGCTTGTTCACTCTGGTCCTGTGGGCTGGTGGCTGTGGATGTGGGGCTGGGCACCAGCAGCCATGTCGTACCCAGCTGCTCTTAATTCCCACCTTCTGTTTCGCTACCTGCAATCTGTGAAATAAAAGCCCTTGAAAGACATGAGTACTGCTAGTTGGAGCTCCTGTGCCTTTGCTTCGAAAGAATTCCACAGAATCAGATGTGCTAGGACACTTCATGTCCCACAGTGGTTCCTGGGCACAGGTTAGGTGTTTTGGACCTGAAGTCACCCTTGGTGCATCTCAGGAGAAAAGAACAAGCTCTTTCCCTCTGAGAGAAGTTGACTCATCTTGGTCTGTCATTTGGAAATCCAGGTATCAAAATTGACTCCGAAGAAAGAAGCTGACAAACCAGTAACAATGGAAGAAATTGGGAAAGTTGCCAAAAAGCTATCATTCTCACGCACCAGGCTCAGCGGTGTCACAGGTTAAAAAAAAAACGCGTCATGAAGAAGAACAATCTTAAGCAGCATGATGGATTCAGAAGTTCATGAAATGAGGCCACTGATCCTCACATCTTCAAAGCAAAGACATCCCACCTCACGTGACAAATGTTGGTCAGATGAAGCATTACTTGTCTGTGTGTAGCCATCACGTTTCCCATTCAGAAGATTCTTTTTTGATAGCAGCTCTATGGATTCAAAACCCACGATGAAGTGCTTCAGTTGAGGAGGGATGGATTAAGAAACTTGTACGGTTTGGTGCAGAAAACAACCACCCTGGCACTTGTGTTTGGTCTGTCTGAGGATTTGTCTTGCCTTCTCCAAAACACGTCAGTGCCCCAGAGTTTGCAATCCCTGGCATGGTGACAGTACTTGCAGGGACAACAGAAGTCATTTTCACTCCATTGGAAAGAGTTCAGACATTGCTTCAGACCACAAGCATCATGACAAGTTCACAAACACTTATCAGGCTCTCGGGGTGCTGAAATGCGGTGGAATTGGAGAGTATCATCGAGGTTAGGCGCCCATTCTTTTCTGTAATGGATTCAGCAACATCCTTTTCTTTGGCCTTTGAGGTCCTGTTAAGGAGCACCTGTCTCCTGCAACGACTCACAGTGCCTATTTGGTCAATGACTTTATCTGTGGAGGTCTATTGGATTCTATGTTGGGATTCTTGTTTTTCCCAGTTAATGTTGTAAAAACTCGCATATAGCCTCTGATTAGTGGGGAATATCAGTCTTTCCCCAAGGTTTTCAAAACAGTCTGGCTAGAATGGGACAGGAGACTGACACATCTTTTCAGAGGTGCCCATCTGAATTACCATCAGTCTCTCATCTCTTGGGGCATAATCAATGCTACTCATGAGATCTTGTTAAAGATTATATGAGAAAAGTCATTGGTGAAGTGCCATTTATCAATGTATAGACCTAAGAATGTAGTTAGGTCTTGTTCCTAATTGGCTCAAATATAAGTTGGTCTCATTAAGTCCAGAGTGCATGAATTATGGGCAAAGTTAATTTCCTTAAGCCTCAACAAAAAAAATGAAAACAATAGAAAGTTTCAGTAGGAAAGTAGATAAGTAAGTAAATAAATGATCTTGAATAGGCAGACTGAAAGTGAAATCCCAATGGCCTGAGACTGCTTATTGTCACCTTAGAGAAGCACGCTTTGACCTGCCTTTCTACTGCGCTACTGCCATCCCTTACAAAGGGTCAGAATTTTCTGCCCAGCCTTGTCTGTGTTATGGCATTGACCTCTTTCATGGCCACCATCAGGAGACAATTGACTGCAACCAGCCTGGGGGACAGATTCTGGGCTATGACCCATGTCTCTCACTAGCAATGCCAGAAGGTCCTTATGCCTGCCATCAAAGGGTGCCTCTAAGGCAGAGAGAACCTTTTCTTTCCATCGAGGGTCAGCTAAAAGAAAGGCCTTCCATGACTAGTGTCCACCTATGAAACAGTCTTAAGTTTGGCCTCTTGTTTCCTTCATGAAATCATTCACATTTGAAATTTCAATTATAAACCTTTTTCCCAACCTTCTCTGGTTGAGTTTAAGCTCCGTGGTCTCAAGGTCTTTAAGGGATGAGGTCTGTCCTTCTACCTTTGTATTCCCAATACCTGGGAAGGTGCTGGAACACACCTGTGTGCTCCACTGGCCAAGCTGCTTCTACTTCTCAAAGTCAGGTCCCCAGGCTGTCTGCTGTAGAATTCCCTGGATGTCTATGAACATACGAATATCCAGGGAGGTGTTGCTCTAGACCTGCTGAATTCAAGCCTCTGAGAATGGCCCAAGCAGTGAATGTTTAAACAAACCCCACTGGGGATTTTGTAATGTTGCTAGTAAGTTTAAGAACCTGAGTTCCCAAGGGACCTGATTGCATGTCACCTGGTCTTTTCCCTGCAAAGCTCTTTCAGTCCACAGGGTCAGCCCACCAGCTGGTCAGCAGCTAAGGTCTGGAGAGCAGACCTTTGATGTTGTCCCTTCAAATAATGAAAATGGCAACAGAAGCCCTCAGGCCTGTGTGTGTGCATCTGCAGCCACATCTGGCTGCTGTGCCCACAGGCTGTGGAGAGCAGGGCCATGCAAATCACCCCACCCTGGTACTGCCCAGTGCACACACCTGAGCCCTCAGGCTAGAAATACAAACCTCCTTCTCTGCTTTGGATGCATGGCAACTGCCAGGCCTGCCCAGCTACCTGTTGCCCTGCTCAGGGTGCTTAGAGCCAACCCAGCCACCCCTGGTCAGGCCATGGGCCAGCAGGCTGGGTGCTGGCATGGCCTCTGTGGAGGTGCAACATGCTGATAGGTGCAAATACTAGCCAGCTGCGTTAGCTTGATGGAGCACAGAAGAGCAGAAACCTAGAGAGCTGGGTTCCAGTTCACCTCGTGAACTAATGCCGAGCTAGAAGCAGGCTTTTCATAGACAGTCAGGCCTTAATCTGGGGCCATTTAGGCTGAATTTAACACAAGATACACACATGTCCTGAACCCATGTCCTTGTACCTGTAACTACTGCAATCATTTTACCTTTGGGTGGGCAAGATGGGTAGAGTCAGCTTCTGCCCACAGTATGTAGGGGCTACTCAGGAGCAACCACATCCCCATCCCCATCCATCAGGCCTCGCATGGGTCAGCCTTTCCAACCAGCAGAAAGCTTGGAACTCTCGTCCTCAGACTCATAGGCATCTTGTTCATAGAATCTTCTTTGAAAAGATAGAATACAAAAATTCTGGAGCTGTATTCTCACTTCTGACCTAGGAACCTCTAATGCAGACCAGGGGGAGGATTAAGTAGTTAATGCATGAAAAGAAAGGCCATCAGAAGACAGCATGGCACAGAGAGACTCCGTGAGCGCTGGCTGCTACTGTTGTCATGATCACCAGGAAAGGCAAAGAACCGACCTCCTTTCTGGGGCAGGAGGATAACCTGCCTTTCTTCTCAGTCCGGGCTGAACGTGCCGCAGGCACAGGCTGGAGGCCTCCAGGTCTGCAGCCATTCGAACCCTGTGGGAGCTCGGTTCAGGGAGAAGGGCACTTGGGTGATGTGGGAACACCATTCCAGCCCAAGGAGGGAGGAACTCTGATGCCTCTCTGTCTAGGAAAAGAGCATATTGAGGAATCTTACTTGACCTGAACAAAAATCACCAACTGGTTGACCTGAATGACGATGGCCCGCCGTGGACCAGCCTCAGGCATTCCTGAAATGGTGCAGGTGGCTTGGTGTGGCTTGAGGTGGCCCTTTATGATGCAGAGGCCTCTGGATGAAATGAGTGTTCAGAAGTCCAGGCACCCTGATGCGTGCCTGCCATGGGGTGGGCCCTGCTGCATGGTCCCTATCTGGAACCCAAAGGACCAGGGACGGGTTTGCAGAGTCACCCAATGTCCTGGATCCCACTAGCCAGGCTGCAGCTTGCCCTTGTCAGAGTCATCCTGTCCCTCCTGTCTCAGCACCCTGACTTCAAAGCTGCCCCTGAGGTTGGTCCTGACCAGCTTCAAAGACTGTGTGGTTATTGTCATTGGAGTGTGACAGGAAGCCGAGGGGAACAGGTGGGAACACGGTTTGCAGCAGGAGCGTGGAGCTGGTATTTGAGGGTGAGGCACAGCATGCTTACCTATAAACACTGAACGAGCCTCTGCAAAACTCACTTGTGTTGGGCCTCTTCTCCCCACCTCTCTTCCTCTACCCCATCTAGCCCAGACCCACGCAGACGGGACTCTGGGAAGTGAAGTGTGACGCACGTGTCCTGGACAGGGCGTGGTGGGATGCAGAGGACGCAGGCCTCAGAAGTAAACGCCAAGTTCCTCAGTTGGCCTTTCCAACCCCTTTTAAGAGACCTATGATCTCATGTGACTTGGGCAGGGTGGAGAGGGGTTGTATTCCTCTTCCACCCTCTCTTGAATTTTATAGAGGAGGAAGCTGAGGACCAGAGTGGTGAAGTGACTTACCTGAGGTCCCTGGTTGGATCTTCACTGACATGACTCTTTAATAATATGGTTACTAAGATAAATTTTCTGTGCATCAAACTTGTCTACCCAAGACCTAGAGTCAGCAAAGGCATTTCTTTGTTGTTGGAGATATTCCAGCTTTGCTAGAGTTTTTTTTTTTTTTTTTTTTAACTTCTTCTAATTGTATGTGTTTAGCTGTTGAGTGAAGCACAAGCAGACATGCTTCGGATGTGAAGGCAGAGGGGTTAACTGGAAGTGGAAGAGCTTGACTTCTTCCCATCTCAGGAGGGCCCCTGAGAAGGCTACAAGGATGCTGGGCAGCTTGAACCCGTTCCTCTGTTGTTCTGACGGACATCTGTCACCTGTCCCCTCCAGCTCTTCCTAATGTTCCTGAGGTTCTCTCTCAGGTCTGGGAGATTAGGCAGGCAAACAAAAGAGGTGGTAGGGCAGGGATGGAGAGGTAGAGATAGATCCCAGGAGAAAAAGAGGGCTGGGGGGTCCAGTTGTTTCTTTAGAGCAAAATAAGATGTTAAAGGAAAGACCATTAACAACAGCAACAACAAATTAGAATTTCCTGCCGGTGCCACCTCCTTGTAAACAGTGAGGGTGGGTGGCAGGGTGGTGACTGAGGCAGAGACCCCAGCCCAGTGTGGGACTGTATTACCTCCCAGGATCACAACAGGGGCTTCTGGAATTCTACCCACTGGTGGCGTGGGAGGAATCCTTTCCAAGCCATGCCCTCAGGTCGTTCTAGCACTGTCTGTCAGCCCTGCCTGCCATCTCCTTTCCCTTCCCAGTCTCTCTCCCCTCCGCTTCCTTAGTGCGGGGCTCTGCTCACTATCCTGGAGGTAAAAGGGCCGGGTGGGGGGTGCACTCCTGGAGGACAGACTGCAGACTGTCCTCTCTGCGTGCTGTGGTCCCTGCTCAGATGCCTCAGGCTGTGAAGCCGGGGACAGCAGCCACCCATATGCCAAGGACACAGGGACTGGATTGTGTTATGTTGCCTATGGCAACCAATTCTGAGGCCAGTTCTGCCTCTGACTTGGTGGCCTGTGTTTGAGAATTACTGTGCTTTCTCCTTTTCTCAGCTTCGTTTAGGTATAACTGATTTTAAAAATGGTATATAATTAAGGTTTACAACATGATGTTTCTGATACACATATATGTTGTGAAATCATTGCAGTCAAGCTAATTGTCATGTCCATATTGGTCACCACCTGTAGTTGCCTTTCTTTTTTTCTTTTGTTTTTTCTTTTTGGTGGTGAGGACACTTAAGATCTATCCTCTTAGCAAATTTTGAGCGTACAATGCAGTGTGTTAACTATGGCTCTGTCCTGTCCATTTCATCTCCAGAACATGTTCATCCAGCATACCTGGAACTTTGGACCCATTAACCAACATCTCTCATGTCTCCCTCTTCCCCAGCCCCTGGAAGCCACCTCTCCACTCTCTGCTCCTATGTCTTCAACTACTTTT
>JAJEJO010054203.1:0-11153 GCA_020662805.1 Glaucomys volans | reverse complement strand
CCAGAAGGCAGAGGGACCTCCTTGGGTTCCCTAAGTCCCAATTACTAAGTAATTTTGGTCCTGCTGTAAGTTTGGTCCTGCACCCCCATGGAAGAGCCTTGAATAGCTCTTCTGGTCTATCCCTGTGTAAGGCCAAGTGAACTAGATAAAGTATTAAGATCCCAGTTCCAAACCTAATTCCTGCCACTAACTAGTTTAAAAGTACCAGTCACTGCCCTCTCAAGCCTTTTTTCCCCCTCTCTCTCTCATTTGCTGAATGAGAAGTTTGTACCTCGCAGCCTTAGGGATCCATCCAGGTCTGACATTAGCTTGACTAACCAGTGGGGCCAGGGGACTTTGATCGAACCCCTAAAGTCCTCAGTCTCTGCATCTGTGGCCCAGAGGGAGTGTTCTGATGCCAGCACAGAGCCTAGAACTTTCTCTGGGCAGAGAATTGGACAGGCTGTGTACATGCCCTCTGTCCACAGCATCCAGCCCATGGGGGAGGGTAGGCACCATTCAGCACATCATGGATTCTATAACCCTCCCAGATTAGATGTTGCAAGCAAGGAGCAACAGCAAGGCAGCCCATCCCCCATCTTACCCAGGCCCAACACATGCACACGCTCACACATGCAGGCATACACACACATACACACACTCTAATAGTTTTGCATAGTGGTCTTATACCCATGACCACCATGGGGGAGGATTTCTGAAGCCTGTCTTTTTTGTCTCTCTCTCTAGAATGCATCTCATCTAAGAAAAGTCTTTAAGAGAAAACTCTTACCCTTTAGGCCTGACCAAACAAAGTAGGATCCTCCAGCCCCCTCACTACCATCCAGAGCACCCACAGCACATCAGCATTCTTTTCTCTGTCCCCCCCTGCTTTTCTTGCCATTTTATGACCTCAAATGCTGCAAAGAGCAGCTCTACCTTTAATCCCTTAGAAGGGAATGATTTGAAGAAATGGACTCAGCTTTCCTTCTGTAGAAGTGGGAGATGCTTTCTGTGTTCAGACTCCATTCCCCTCACTCCTCACTTTTGTCCTTGACAGGTCAGTATACCCTTTCATAAGGGAAACTAGTTTCCCAATTTAGGAAACAGTGTAGAGTTCCCTCATATCACTATATGGCATAAGTAAAAATTCAGATATGTTTGGTGTTCTTAAGAGAAGAACAAATAACCTTAAAATGCAGCAGAAAATATTTCAGTCAGGCTTAAAAGAAGCCTTTCCCAGCTATGAAGATGTGAGACCTCAGTATGTATCACTAAGAGGTGGCAAATTTGTTCTGCTTGGCTGCTTTTCAAGCTAAGCTCAGCATTCATGTCTCTGAGTTAGTTTGGATTCCCATTGTGCAGAGGCAGAAGAATAAATGAGAAAGGGACACATGTGAAAAGATGGCCTGGTAGAATAGAAAGAATCCTGAATGTGGTTTCTACTCTATTGCTGTTGTCTGCAGTCAAATGAGCCTCCTGCCTTTCCTCCTGCTTCTATATGTCAAAATACTGCCATGTATTAAGCCCTTACTATGTGCTCAGAACAGTGCTAAAAAGTGATATTCTTTAATTTTAAACTTCAAAACGATCCTTTATAGTGATATTTTTCATTTTATGAGAGAAAACAGGCTCAAAGAAAGGAAATAAAGAATGCTAGGTTTCACAGCTGGTAGATGATGAAACAGGATTCTTACCCAGGTAAGAATATTGCCCCAAAACTAATGTTCTTGACTACCTAGATTTTGAACATTCTGTGATTCTATGATTTCCACAATTTCCTTTCAGTCAAAAAGTCCAGCTTCTCCCTCACCTTACTCCTGCTTCTCTTTCTTTTTGTTAATGCCCTCATCACCTGACATGAAGATGATCATCCCTTCCTCCATGGAAACAAGAAACCTTTTGCCACTTCTATGGGAACCTGCCCATCATGCTTTTCCAGAAGCAGAGGAAGAAGTTGCTGCAATGGCCCAAATCTTGGAAAACCTGCCAGATGGCCTCACATTTGAGAATCTGCCAGGTGGAAAATGAGAGTGTCCTCTATTAAACTGCTGCTACCCTGTGTCTGGGGCTGCCATGAGTTTGAACTCACTGGGAAAAAATGTTTGGGCTCCCAACAAGAATAGTTAGTCTAAAAATCTTTACATGCTATTAAAATTCAAGAGTTGAGCCCACGTTCAGACCCTGGTCCAGCGATTTGCAGCAGGACCACTTGCTATTCTTCTCTCTTGATTTTGGGCCAATGGGAAAATGTGCCAGGATGCCTTTGTAAGACCCTGTGTTGTTGACTGTGGGTGTCTGGGAAGGGCCCAGGAGTATGGAAGAAGAGAGATGGGGTGTAGAAAGGCACAGGGGTTTCCCAGGGGCAAGGAAACAACCTGTTTTTCTAAAATAGTGTTCTTTTTGGTTGAAGGGAAGGTAAGAATAGCAATCCAGGCCCTTGGAAGGTAGAGGACAGCACATCTTTATAAGCATCCTTTCTGCACCAGCTTCCAGGTATGAATAAAAAGACACACATTCCCTCTTCTCAATGAGCCTTCATCCTGGCCCATTTTCCAACTTATTCAATAGGAGTCCTCTCCTTAGTGGGGATAGGAGAAGACAAAAAAGGATAGGCAGATTGGTGAGGCTTGGCTGTATGATGCTTCCTCAATACTTCTAGGCACAAGACAGAATCCCTGTGTTCTGAGGCTTTTCTGCTCAGGAGGGTACTAGAAGAGGGGAACTGTACCATCAGAGGACATAATGATATCCACATGCAATGCAGATGTCTCTGGGAATTGAATCATCTGGACTATTTTCTTTCTGGTTATCCTTGTCTTTTACTATTTCCTGACATGAACCTTTAATTCCAACCAAGAATCATTCTCTCTGTCTCTGAACCTGATTTGTATACTCATCTTTTTTACCCTGGACTGTTCTCATAGAGTGTAGCTTCAGATCATTGCAATCTGCTTACACTTGTTTAAATGTTTCTAGACATGTGTCTCATGTGGGTTCAGCATGGACCACTTGCTTCTTTCCTATATTTCTACAGCACAAAGCGCAAGGTTTTGAAAGGACTGGACACTTGATACATTTGGTTGGCTGACTGATAGTCCTTCACACTTTTTTAATAGCTTCCAGGATGAACCAGACAGGAGTTGCCATCTTCAAGCAGACAACTCTAACTCAATAATAGCAGAAACACTTGCTGTTAGTGTCTTAGATAACTCAGGCTGAAAAACACATCCAGCTAAGAGCTAGAGATCTTCTAGCCATCCCCAGACTCCAGTCAGCCTTAGACCAAAGAGCTCCAAAGATGATTCAAGATTTATTTTATGCAGGGATGGTGTGTACCTCAGGGATAGAACACTTTTCTAGCTAGCACACAGCCCCAGGTGGCATTTCCAGCATCATAAAAAATAGATTTATGTCATAATTAAGGAATAAATGCAGAAAGGAAAGAGACTACTCTGTGTAGCTTAAGTGAAAGTGAAGGATAGAAGAAAGCAAAGGAGGGGGAAAGAATTCAAGGAAAAGGGAGGAAAGAGGGAAAAAATAAGGAGGAAAAGCAGAAGAGAGGGAAAAGAGGAAAGGAGAGGAAAAGTGTAATGGGAAGACAATGGGGCTGGGGCTGGGGCTCAGTGGTGTAGTGCTTGTCTAGCATGTGGGAGGCACTGGGTTTGATCCTCAGCACCATATAAAAAATAAACAAATAAAATAAAATAAAGGCCTGCTGCCCATCTACAAGTACAAAATTTTAAAAAGGAAGACAAAGGAGGAAGAAAGAGAAGACAGTAATTACTATGCCACTCAGACTTTGCAGCCACATTGAGATGGGGAGCTTGGAGTAAAAGATGAATTTGAAGTATAATACAAGAATCTTATCTAACTTCCAGTAATCATCTGTCTGTGGGTGTGGAGTCACAGGCAGGGGCTGGTATCCACACTCTAAATGTATGACTGAGTAGGTGGCAAATGTGCTCAAACAGAGAAGCTGTGGTCACACTGAAGCCCCAGCAGCTTTAGATAGGGTCATGTGCTACCATGGCAAGGGACTTTTTCAGGTCAGGCTTAGGCTGGTCTCCAGCCAGGAAAGGGATAATAGTCAATTCCATAGATGCTGTGAGCCTTGATTGAAAAAATAAAGAGGTGGAAGCTATGTTTGCTGCTTTCATTAGGAAGCATAAGCAGTGGGTGCCAGAACTTAGCAAGAATTCAGAAGCATGCAGAGAAAGAATTTTGACCCTTTGAGGGTTTTTCTTCCACAATATTTCTATGCTGACCAATCTCCACATCATTTCTTCCTTAGCCTGACCTCCAAGTTCACCTCCTTTGTGTGTCCCTCAGCTGAAGGAGGAGAGACGTCTGGGCACATGTTAATGCAGATCAGGTGGCAATTAAATGATCCATTATTTTGTAGTCCCAGGTTTTCCAGGGCTCCTGTCTCTCCTGGAATTGGGCAGGAAGAGGAGTTAAGGGAATAAGAGAAAAGTTGTGTGGTGAAATAATGTCCACCACAGAATCTCTAATCCTCTCTTCAGTCACCCTAGTGGGGACACATTCTTGCTATATAATGAGGCAGAGAGGAATGAGAAAATATTTACAGCAAAATTATGATCCAAAGTCCTCTCTGTGATCGCTTTCTCCTGCTTCAGCATGCTTATGGAGAACTGATTCATCAGGTAGCTCTGGTGAAATACCAGTCAGAAGGTTTCTGGTTCTGCTCTTCTTCCTACCTTACCCTATCTATGGAGATCTCTCCCTACCTGCTGGCTCCATCTAGCCCTGCACACTAGAGAGATGTGTATGGAGGACAAACATCCAGAATGGGGGCCATGAGTAGAGAACAGGTTGAGGCCAAACACATAGTCAGCAATGGTGATTCCTTCCCAAGGCTCAATGGGAAACTTGGGTTGAAGTTAGGCAAAACAATAGGGAAAGAAACAGGTGGTCCAATACCTATCCCACAGCAAAGATGTGAATTGTTTCACATCTAGGGGAAGACAGTTGCAGGGACATGTGATGCAGGCATGTCCCTACCCTCTATGTCTGTGGGTATCCAGACCTGGGAAGCAGGGGGAACACTTGAGGCTCTGGAGAAAGGAGCTACTGGTGTTATTAACCTTAGTGTTAGAAAGTTTCACTTTCTAAGTGAAAGCTTTCCAACAACTTCCACTCTCCTCCTTCATGCTAATTATTTCTTATTTTTGTTCTGCTCTTTTTAGAGAAGCAAAAGCAGGGCAGGGGAGAAGGATAAATTAGGATATCACATGGTATTGACATGTGAGGCTGGATAGAAATCCAGGTGAATTCTAAGTCCCTGAATTCCAAGCAGGAGCATCTTGACTTAATGTGAGAGCTCTCTGGACCATTGTGGGGGCCTCAGAAAGGTCTTCATGCAAGAAAAAGATACATCATCAACGCTTCTTGCTCACACAGTACCCTGAAGAGATGAAAAGAAGTGGAAGAGAAGGGAGGCCCCAAATGTCATGAAGAGAGGAGTCAGGTGAAGAATCACAATTATCAGGAAACTTGGCCGCCTCCAAGGAGATGCAATGGATTACTTCCTCAAATACAGAGAAAAAGGCCACATAATATGTTGGGGAAATTTTGCCTTTTGTTGAGCCATTGGAATTAAGGGAAAACTGACTTTCTGCTTTTTAAGTCACATAAAGAAATAAAAACCATAAAACTGAGAGGACAATTGGGCCTTTGAGGGAGTTGAAGAAGAAAGTTGTTATTTCTTGAGACTTGAATCAAACATTTTCAGATTCACCAAGCCGAATCATTCTAGATTTTTTTGTGTGTGTGATGCAGGGGATTGAACACAGGGTCTTGTGCTTGTGAGGTAAGCATTCTACCAAAGGAGCAGTATCTCCAGTCTTCATTCTAGATCTTTACCCCTTAGATCCTATGATTCTGATCAAACATACATTCTGAAATTACATGTCCCAACCAACCTCCTCTAACTTTGCAGCAGATTGGACAACAAATGAAGGTGTTTTTTTTTTTTTAAATGGGGGGAAGCTGGGGAAAAATGAGTTTTTAAGGAATACAGTGAATTTTCACAAGTATACTCCAGACATAAAGCACACGAGTCTGAATGAGGCTGATTCCTAGCCCTCCTTCCACCTCCCCCACCCCATTCCTTCCATTTCTTTAGTATCATCACTATCAGGGCCAGGTGCTGACCATGTACTGATTTCCCCAGGGCTGTTCATGCAGTTCTTTCATCACCTGTTTGATCAGAGAGGGGGAGCTGACATGATCACAGACTTCCTGATGTAGAGAATACATTTTAGCTCCCCTTCATCTTTTCTTCCCATATTCCTAGTTCATGGATCTCATGAGTGAAAAAAGTTTGAGGTCCTAGAATCTCGCTGGAGATGGTTAATGTTTCTCTTGGTACCAATGTGCAATTTCAGTTATCAGCAAATTGCCAAAGGGAAAATCAGGTTCACAATCACTGGTCATAACAGATTTAAAGAAGCATTACATCCAAATAACAACTGTTTGCCAGTTGTCTCCCTCCTCACTGTTCTCTTTCAACAACTGCCAATTTTGCAAATATCCTCCTTGAGTCAGAGGAAAAAGCTATAACCAGACTGAATCCTCAAGCTATAACAGAGTCCTCCATGTGCTTGGATGAGTTGTTTCCTTGCACTTGTTTGACTCTCCAGGGATTCAGAAGAAAGGTGGCCATTCAGGCCAGAGCACAGTAAGCTTTCCTAAAGGAACCACTCCTGGTTTAGACTCATGCTGTATCAGTTAAAGCGCCATCTTGCTCTTCAGGGAAATGCTTTCTACACCCTTTATTTTCCCCTGCCTCCAGATCCCCTGTGTTTTCACATCACTCCTGCCTTTCAACTTCACATTTAACTCCTGAATTCCTCTCTACTCCAATGCTACACCATCTGACCCCATTCCTTTTAAAACTCTTAACAAACCTCTTGGTCAAACCTTTGTCTTTTTTATATTTCACTCATTTATTTAAATAATTTTTCTACCTGAACTCCCTACCAAATTTTTTTATCCTAACTTAAATTCTTCAATGGTTCTCTTTTCTTCAGCTTAATCTTCATCACAACCTCCTCCCACTTTTTTACCCTTTAAACCCTGCCAGTTCCCAATATCCCAATTACTTAAAATCCATATCTTTGCTTCTTTGCCCCCAAGATAGTCTGAATAAACTTTTTGCTCCAATATCCGCAAAACCTCAAAAGCTGATAATCCTTCCCTTCTTTTCCCCAAATCTCTTTGGCATGCTTCTACCCCAAGGCATCTTCTCACGTCTTCACTTCACATTACCCTAATCCTTCAGAGTTTTGCATGCATCCTATTTTCACTTTGTCGCCTCACACCCACTTGCTTCTCCTCCCAACAATCCCCATCTCTTCCTCACTCACTTGGGTCTCCTACTCAGGACGCCCATGTGGAGGGCGGTGGGGGATTTGTGCTGAAGGAGGGTTCCAACAACAGCCCAACAACTCGGGGGACGCTCCTTCTCCTTGTCAGCGACAGCCCCAAGTATCACCCGGTGCTGGTGGGGTGATTGGAGTGAGTCAGTCCTACTGTGGCCAGGCTAGGGCTGCCCCCAGTAGCTGTCCATGGTGCTGAAGCTGTGGCTGCTCGGGCGCAGACTTTGGCGCGCGGATGGGAGCTGTTCGTGGTCCTGGAGCGGTTCCTGGGCCGCGGTGGGAAAGGTAGCCAGGGGAGTCAGCAGCAGGGCTGATGATGGGGGAGAAGCCCAGGCGGAGGCTGTGTTTGCAGCAGCTATTGGTTCCTACAGGCTGAGGTTCTCAGCGCTTAGCTCGTCCAGAGGCCATTCATCGATGCGCTGGCGCTGGATGTGGTTCTGAGACTTCATTGGTTCTGCACGATGGCTGTGTGAACTCCTTGAGCTAGAGCACTTCGTGCACCGTATTCTCTAGTGGGCTCTCCATGCAGCCCACCGCCGCCAGCGCCCTGCCAGCGCCTTGGGAGGCGGCAGGGAGCCCTGGGAAGTGCGCAAAAGACCAGCAGCCCCAGCAGTGGCTCGCCTCCCTCTCAGGCTGGCCCAGCCTCCCTCCCTTGCCTACCGCCGGCGCCACGTCACCGCCACAGAGACATTCACACATGCACCAAGGGGCGGACCGCGGCGCCAGGTCCCACCCATCCTCCCACATCTTGGCTTGGTGGGGAGGCTCTGCTTCCTGCAGGGCAGAGAGGAGAAGAGAGAGGCGAGAGAGAGTGTGAGTGCGTGGCCCCAGGAGTGGGGGCAGGGGTGAAGGAGCGGAACAAACATAGTGGACCAGAGACTGATGAGGTGAATATGACTGGCAAGGAAGGGAAAGCGAGTGAAACACAAGCAGCTGTAATGGAACAGTGCAGCAGGACCGGTTTAAAAAAAAAAAAAAAGCAGTTAAGGAAATAGGAAAAGAAGAGGAAGAGGCTGGGAAAACGAGGGAGCACAAAAGAGGGGACAAAGGCAAGGGTAGGAGAAATACACTAAAGAGAGGAAGGCTTGGGACTCTAATAGGTCCTGACATTCTTTGTCCTGTGTCCAGTTGATACCGCTATTTACCTGTGACTAGTCCTGCTTCCTCAGGTGTTGAAGTATAACGCCAGAGAAGCACTCCGAGGCAAGTGTAGAGTGGAAAGTAAGGAGCTTTATTAAAGAAAAGTAAAAGCAGACTTCTTCTGAGTGGAAGAAGGGGACCCAAAGGCGGAATCCATGGGATGAGTAAATCCTGTCCTTTTTATAAGTTTTATTCTCCTGTTCCCTCCCCTCTCATTTCTTCCCTTTCTGCCTATGTGACTAGGCCCAGTTTTGCAGGTGAGATGCAAAAGCTGAGAAGCTGATGGGTAGGGGGAGGGCCGAAGTGATAACAGGCAATGTCCCAGCAGGCATTAATTAGCAACTCTTTGCCTATAGTCCTCGATAAGGGCAGATAAATTTGGTAGTCAATGGGTCCAGGAGATCTTTGACATTCTATTCTCCCAAGGGCAGCCTCCAGCTTTCAGATGCAGATGACTTTCATCTCCTCCATTTCCTGATTTGACCCGATTTCTTTATTTCTACACTAACTGCCTGTCCCCAATTCTGGCTTCACAGTCACCCCAGAGACTGGGGCCCCTTCTTAAAGACCTTTCCAGGAGAGGCCACACTCACCTCTTTGGACTCCACAATCTATTCTTCTGGGGATTTCCTTCAACGCAGGATCATGGGACTTAAGGGCCCCCAGAAAAACATGTGGACCAGCTGTTTCATTCAGCTATATGGAAACTTCTGGCCAGAAGGTCGTGCTGGATTTTTTCTGGGAATGAGACTTTCCAGCAGTTTGGGCCAGTCTAATAGGAACACAAACTAAATAAAGCAGCCCCTTCATGGCATGGGCTAATGCTTCCAGAAACTTCTGAAAAGATCATTCTGTTCAACTTTTAGGAAGCACATGCTATTAGCAAACACTGGGGTAGGTGATGGTAAGATAAGGATGGGCTTATGAATAAGTAGGTAAAACAGGTAATAATTAATTTTGACATGTGGTGGTGGCAAGTGATTAAATAGATATATGCCCAGAGTGCTGTAGGAGGCAACAATCTGAGGATCTGAAAGGTTTCTTGGATGAAGTAATAGGTGAGGTGGGAAGGACTTTTCAGGAAGGGAGGGCAGCATGAGCAAAAACTCATAGGAATGAATCAGCATGGATCAAATCATTCTTTCATTTCTACAATAATTGCATGTAAAACACCCACTAAGTGCAAAGGAATGTATTAGGAACTTTGCAGGCTATAGCTTGCCTCGCTCAGAGATCGTAGTTTCTACAATGAAATATATAACAATCTAATGCAATAGGTGAGGCTTGCACATAGATAAGTAAAGTGTAAGATTTTTGCAAGAGTTCTTCAAGTCAAGTGCCACAGGGGTTCAGTGGGGAGAGAGAGATTTCCTCTGACTATGGGGAATCTGATAAAGCCTGACAGAAGTATTATTGAAACCAGGCCATGAAGGACAGGAAGGATTTAAACAGGTAGCAAGGGAAAGGAAGATGGGGAAGATATGACAGGTAGCAGAAAAACATGAGTAAATGAAAATAGACCCTTTGGTTTCATCTAATTTGGCAGGGAATTTACTATTTCCTCTTTTCTAGAAGTGGGATGAAGAGGAGGCAGGATTATGGGTGATATTAGTGTATTTGTTGTTCTGTTATTTCATTCTCTGCACAGGTGGCCCACCAGACTCCCTGTCCACCTGCTGTTCCCCCAGGATATCATGTACCCAGTGAACTGAGTCAGCCAAGGCCACCTAGTGCCAGACTTGAATGACCTTGTGGGAAGGAATTTGTTCTCTGCAAATAAATTGTTAACTCTGCATTTGTAATGAGTTTTTATTTTGCTTTCCTTCCATTTATTTTCCTAGCAAATATTCTTCTGTGAAGAATGAATGATTCAAGTGTATCCATAGCTGAGGCAACAGTTGGAAGATTAGAGTACCTGGGAGGATATTTTGACTAAAGAATTAAGTTTGAAGATGGAACAAGGTCACACAAAGCACTTTTCTTCTGACTTTTCTTTGCTTGCCTTGTTGATTGATTGTCCAAGAATTGGATACTTGGAGAGACCAGTACTATTTTTATAATTGGAGCATAATTATTGATGGGGCTTGTTTAAAATGCAGATATCTGAGACCCATATCAATCGTGCTGTATTGGAATCACTAGGAATGGGACCCAGACTTTTTTGCTTTAAAAATATTTTCTTTTATTTTTAAAAATAAACTTTACTGAGGCATAATCTTACACACTAATATGCATTCATTTTGAGCACATAGTTCAATGAATTTTGACAAATAATACACCCATGTAATCACTACTACTATAAAAATGTCATCACTGCAAAAAATGACCTCTTTTGCAGTCAATTTCTCTCACCCCAGTTATCCACTGACCTGCTTCCTGTCAATGAATATTAGTTTGTTGTAAAATTTAATATTAATGGAAATTATACAATAAATACTCTCTTCTGCTGGGTGCAGTGGTGCATGCCTGTAGTCCCAGCACTTGGGAGGCTGAGGCAGGAGGATCACAAGTTCAAAGCCAGCCTCAGCAACTTAGTGAGACCCTAAGCAACTCAATGAGACCCTGTCTCTAAATAAAATACAAAATATTCTCTCTCTCTCTCTCTCTCTCTCTCTCTCTCTCTCTCTCTCTCTC
>JAJEJO010054202.1:0-13605 GCA_020662805.1 Glaucomys volans | reverse complement strand
CAAAATCGGGCTGGGGATGTGGCTCAGTGGTTGAGTGCCCTTGGGTTCAATCCCCAGTACCAAAAATAGAAAAGTAAAAATTGGAAAAGGGAAAATGATTGAACTAGATTAGAAAGCCCAAGTAAATATACTGCAGACCAATCTCCTCGCTGAAAATAGATGCGTAATTTCATAGGAAATCTAGCTGCATTCAAAAACATGTTTTGTAGATACTACAGGGATTACATTAGATTTTTACCTGGGAATGGAAGTTTCCTTTGACAAAATAAAATCAATAAATGTATTTCTGCACACAATAGACAGCAGGTCAAGAATCCCAGGATTATCCCCTTACATGCCCCCAAAACAATAGCCAGAGTCCAGCACCCACTTCTGTTGACAACACCAAAATGTGTAGGGATAAAGTGAACTGACCTCAGCATCCCAAAGGCACAAACCCAAGAGCAACATCATCCAGAACTGGGATGAACCGAGAGCATTTTCTCTAAACACAGGAAGAGGACCGGCATTCCCACTTTGCACACTCCTCTGCAACATAATTCTTGAAACTGTAGGCAGGAAAATCAGGCCAAAGGGAAACTAAGCCCTCTGAGTAGAAACAAATAGGGAAGGAGAACCCAGATTGGCCCTGTTTGCTGAGGACAGGATCCTGTAATAAGGAAGACCCACAAACTCCACCAGAAGACCTATAAGGATCATTAACCAATTAGACAAAGCAGTGGAGACAAGACGAACATGCCCAAATCCATCAGGTTTTTATCCAATGTGTATTTTCCCTTCCTCAGGAGAAAGGCACACAATTGAAAATGAAACAGTGCTTAGCCCAGCACTGAAACCTCCCACATTCCTTTGTCTGCAATCTATTAACTTCCCAGCAAGTGTCTGAAGAAGTCCTGAAAAAGGAAACCAACCTGAGATTGTCCCACTGTCCTGCTCTTTTCTCGGAGAAGGTGGTCAGACAGGTGGCTGCTGGACACACAGCACAGGAGTTGATGCAGCCTGCAGGATGCCAGGGGAAGGACGGGTGGGGGAGGGTCAGTGACCTGGACTTTTATTCTGATCTGGAGTCAGGTGATCCAAAACGTCAGCTACTGAGACCAACAAATCCCCAGGGGCAATACCTGTCAATTGATGACTCACACCTTCCCATCCCAGGACGCTAATCACTGCACCTGACTGGCTATTCATTCTTTCCTAGATCCTTGCTGCTTCCCTGGACCGCTTTGTCAATCTTTCTTGGCAAACCCTTTTTTGGACCATGTTCAAATTCATCAGGTGGAATGACTTTGAGGACTTAGGAAGATGGAAACGGCAAGAAACTCCAAATGCCACTTGAGATTTGCTAAGTTTGCTTCCTGTGCTCTGAAAAATTGTTGTCCTGCCATTCTAACCAAGGAAGCCTTAGTTTAAATGAAGGATTTCAATAATTAGTTTACATGTTGTATATACATCCTTATGTTACGAGGCGAGTCAGACTCTCAGTTTCTAGGGAAGATTCTAGCTGTTCCTATTTTCCTGTGCGATGGACCGAACTATTGGAGGCCATGGAAATATTATAGGCTAGGCTGCATGGGCCATGACTCAGCAGACTCCATTTTACTTTGAGACTCTGTGTTACCTAGGAAATTTCTCCCTTGGCAGCAAACTGCTTCCGTACCCATCCACAGCTGCTTAGCATGACATGCTTGGCAACACAGAATGGCAATTCCTTGATAACAAAAATTGTGCTTTTTATGATTCTCATTTCTCCTAAGCAATGTACAATGTCAAGTGTCATGTCAACAGTGATTGTGGAGATGTTAGAAAAACTTATAACTTGGACCGAAGGAAGGTCATTTTGGCCCACTTCCCACTTCTGCTAATGATATTAGATCGTAAAAGATTAGTTTTTAATTTTCAATCATAGGAACATACACTTATGTTTGATATGCTGACTTAGGGTATAAAATCCCCTACAACACTATGGTCGTGGCTGATCTCCCAAGTTCCATTCCTGGGCTGTTGTTGAGACAGTCAGCCAGCTAATACAATTCTCAAATTTGGAATTTTCAGTGATGATGCCTCTGTTCTAAAGTTGTGCCACATAATAGTCGGAGGCCCCATGGAGATCCTTGCTGCCAGCGGGATAAGCACCTCTCACCACTTTCCTGGGTGGAGAGAGGCCACAATAGCTGTCGCACCTAGGGGAAGACCTCTGAGAGGAGTTCCTTGCCCCAGGCTGCCAAAGTCTGTGGAGCCCTGCCCCATGAGTGAACTCAATTGTCCGAGAGTCACCTGTTTCTGTGCCCCCAGGGGCCACCAATAAGTCTGTTTCTGGTGGTTCCGTATCTGGGGAAATGAGGACGGCTGGGCACAGCATTACTTTCCAAGTTCCAGACTGTGGCAAGTCGGTGGCCAGACCCTCATGTCAGGAATCAGTAGTGGCCACTTGTCATTGTCTTTGGCATCCTATCCGTTCTGGCCTTGTTCATCTTTTTCACTAATTTTGGCGGCCCTTCATTGCGGACATGGGTCGGTCTCCCTCATGTTCAACATGCACTTCCCTTCAATGCAGATTGACCAATTTCCAGGAATTCCAGAGAGGGGCCACTGACTACATGACCTGATGTCACATCTTTCCTCTCCCTAGATTCTCTGGGGGAGAATGGCCAACTTTCATGATCAGATGGCCCCTTCTGGGTACCACCAAATTTTCTTCATGAAGAATGAACTTCCTTACCAAATGTCTTTTATTCCAATTTAGAGAGAAAATGGTCCAAATGTTTTTAACCATGTTCACTAAACCTTACATTAAAATGTGAACTGTTGCCAACGCAGCTCCCAATTATTGGACATAGTCCTCCAAAATACCAGGTGGAAATTGGGATGGCTGCCATCCAAGAGACCAGAAAAACTGGTATAGAACAAGACCCCAACCTGAGGGTGCTCTCCCAGGGAGAGAAATGGAAGCAAGCTCCCTTGCTGCCTCTCCCGGAAACCCCTTCAGGGAGTGATGGGGTGTAACCTGGTCTATATTCTCTGAATTCTGTGTATCTCTGGTGAACAGGACCACATCAGGATGGAAGCCTCAGAGGCTTTTGAAATTTGACTTTTCATGATCACCATGTTGATGAGGTGAGCCCAGGTTAAACTTTTGACCAGGTGTGCCCAGGTTACATTTTGATCAGACCTAATTTATCCAACTCTAAGGCCTTTTCAATGCTCTGCTTCATTCAGAGGCCAATATGCAAGGGTTAACTCTCAATCTAACGGGTTTTAGAAAATAAGCTACAAGGCCTTTCTGTCTTTCTGTTTTATGTGCATGTACACAGTTGTGTTGTCACATCTACATACGATTGGTACCAAAATTGACACGAGCCCATATATAAAACTGTAAAGTAAATGTTTCGAATTAGCTTACGTTGACATGACTTGAAAGGTTCAGTTTAATGTTGGCAAACGGATAAAAGAAAGGATGTCTCTAAAGGTTGCTAACTCAACAAGTTTCTCTAGGTAGTCACACAACTGGTGAAATATTACTGTCTATCCCAAAATCTAATTTCCATTGTTTCTAGATTTTTCGTCAAGAGGGAAGAAATAGTTGGTGCTGTCCAACACATTTCTCTGATACCTTGGTTTTCAGAAATAAGTGATTTCGATTTGACATATATGGCATTAGTCATGGATGTGTTTGTTGGAGACAGCTGATTGATTTCAAAAGGTAAGACGCTAGCGGTTTTATATAACATCAAGGAGTCTTACCTCCTTAAGATCACCAGGGTGGCATACTTAAAACATTACTGGTGTTTCAGAAATTGATGAATCAAAAATGGGGTTTAAAAGTACTTTTTGTACTTTAATGGGTTTGAAAGGATTTGCACAGCTAAGTCCTCAAGCAAGAGACACACCAAATCATGGGGATAATTTTATTAGGATTACAATGAATTTGAAGGACATGTTTGCCAAAAAGTAAACAAAGTTGATCAGTAAGGCCAAGGAAACCATCCACAATGGTTTCCAGTGACATATTCTACAGTTAAGCCCTCCCGTCCATGGCCAGGACACTGATTCAAAGAGAGAGGTCCCAGTGATCAGCCAGGGTTGCCCTGAATTCAATCATAGGGCGAAGGAGAGTCACTGAGCCTCCTACTTACACTATCCTTCAAAATAGAAATGTGCATATCCATTCCATTTTCCACGCCATGGAAAGTCTATGAAATCCTTCACAGCCTATTTCAGAGGTCACATTGGAAACCCCATCTGAAGCTTCCATGATTCAGAGCCAATGTCTGTGTCTGCCCCAGCCCTGTATGGAGTCCGAGATAGGAGGGCCCACAACGAGGATATTCCTATGACCCACGTGTACATGCTTCCTGCACCTTTGTGTCCTCAGTCCCACAGTTCCCTCCAAGTCACTTGAGGCTAGAAGGAGAGTCTGCCCTGCCATGGAGTGCCTCAGTCCTTGTCACTGTCCTCAATGTCCTCATAGGAGGAAGATACCTGAAGATCCTCATAGAGGCAAATCACAGGCACATTGGAGCTGCATCCTTCAGACTTGTCAAGAAAGGAAACACTTGCAGCAGAGGCATTGGGCTCTGTGGGGGTGGAGACAGAGGGAGCTGTAATGAACCTGGAGCTCCAACAGTCATGGTGCAGTCTCCTGAAGACCATTCTGAGGGGCTGTCGTGGAACACACCTGGCTGCTGGAGGACTGGACTTGGTGCAGGGTGGGGCAGGATTCAGGACAGGGCTTCTCCTTGGAGGGTGAAGATCCATCCCGGAACCCTGGGGTGGAGTTTTCCTGGTCACATGGGGTGGCACTTGGATTGTGAGTCCGCTTCTATCTGGCAGAGATTGCAGAGACATGCAAAGGTCAAAGCCTAGACTGCCAGTGCTTCCCTGTGGAGTCAGGCTGGGGCTGAGTCTAAGTTTCTTTGGGGCATTCTGACTTCTCTTGGTAGAATCCTGGGCATATCTCTTGGCTGGGGCCCTGATGCTGGGTGTGGGCACCTGGCCTGCTCTCCATGCTGTAGGCTGCAGGCAGGGCTGTTTGTTCACATCAGGGCACCTGGCATTGGATTGGGTACTGAGCACCTGGCTCACACCATGCCTTTTAGAGGCAGGCTGGGCAATATTATGGGAGACACCCTCGGGCTTTCCTTCTGCTCCCTTTACATGGAGGGCAGTGTTCTGGCCAGACAGCCTTAGTCCTGGCTGGCTGGTGCCAGGGATGGCTACTTCCTGTCCTTTCCTGGGCACAGAAATGGAGTAGAAATCAAGTGCATTTCTTTGGAAGGGTCATGCTGTACAGACGATGGGTCTCCCTTCAGTGTCCTTGACACGTGGCTGGCTCTCCGTCACATGGCCCAGGACAGAACTCTTTCAGGTTGTCTGTGTGGGCAGTGACCTGCTGGTGTGCTGGAAGAAAAGACATACATTGTCATGCAAAGCATTCATTAGGATTTGCTCTCTGGCAAGAAACAATGAACACCACATAAAAAGGCGAGGTACCCCAGACACTGACATTCAACTGTAAGGTAATTCATCAGTCACCTGAACTAAACCTTGAGTGCTACCACTAGTAGAACTAGAATTAATAGGACACCAACTACAATATCAATGTACCAGGCCCTAGCATCAGACCTTGCTATGGAGCTGACCTATCATAGATTGTTGCTTAGTTTAGATTTGTAGTGAGTGACTGATTCTGGATAACATGCTCCTTTTCTTCATAACACAGTGCATTAGAGGCAAGAACAACTGTGTTTCCCCACAAGGATGAAATAATCCTGGTCACAAGAAAGACTGATTGTCAGCCCTGTACACATATTCTTGTAAAGTAGGAACAGAGCAGTTTCCCTTTCAAGATATTCATTGGTATATTTAATATCACTGGACATGATTTTCCTGAATGAATTTACACAGATCCTGCTTGAAAAAGTTGGTTATCCTGGGAAAAGCCTGTTTCCCTAATTAGGGAATGTCTCATCATCATGGCACAGCACAGAGTGTAAATATGTACAGGGAATGGGAACCCACGTTAGTTCACAAGATCTCTGAATCCACGAATCATATTTGCTCAGAGAAAAAATCATCCACATTCAGTTTTCAAACTTCCTGTAGTTATGTTTGCAGGAATTCCTCTCAACATTCTCTGCAGTGAGATTTTTTTGCAGAAAGTCCTGTCCATTGAACCGTAAGTCCTTCATTTCTCCACAAAATGCTGCTACCATGGCATTGATCCCACTCAAGAAATCCTTACTTGTTTCCTTGTCCTCCTGGGACATGAGAGCAAGAGAAAGTAAAGCTACAGTATGCAAAATGGATTAAAGGGGATGGCATGCAGGATTTTGATATTTAAGTTTAATTGTCTGGTTCATGTTGGAGAATGCAGGCTTTTCTCTTTTTGGGGCCGGTTGCTGAACCTTGATGAACATGGAATTCCATGAATTACTTATCTGTCATCCTAGATGTGCTGCACATACTGCCTGCAGTCACAGAAAGCCCATATGACAGCACAATGTCGTCAAGGTTGCCATGAGTACCGGAAATTCTTCATGTTCCGGCTACTTCAGAGGAACTGTTAAAATCTCTTCCAGCTATGCTGGGAAGAGAATAGAGGTGAAATCCAGGGGTCCTTTATTGGCCACAAATGTGATCCTAACCTCTGAATACAGGAGAAGAGCAATTAGAGAGTGTAGAGGGCGTGCCCTGTTCAGCATTGAGACATCCAACTTCATCCAAGGTAAGCACAGGCCACCATGATGAAACCTGACAGGTATTTGTCAAACCAACCAGGGAGAGAAGAAGAGGGACCCAAGAATAGGTGGGTAACTAAGTCTAGAACAGGCCCCAGGGTCATGGACCCACAAACACACCCCTGCTGGTTGGACTCACTGGGTACATTACTGATTTGGGAAACTAATCTAAGGCAATAGTAACCCCTCTCAGTGATGGTCATTGACATTTCAGAGAAGAGAAGCAGGCAGGGCAGCTTGGTGCATTAGGTTAATATTGAACCAGGAAATAGCACAGCAAATATGAAGTCAGGCCACACATTTCCATGAATGTCCCAACAGGAGAGAGCTGGAACATGGGATTTAGGACTTCTTACTACAAGTGAGGAGAGGCTGAGTTCCCCAATGTGTTGAGGTGGGTGCTCATCACAAACCTTTGAGGATGGAGGTTAGCAAGTTGCTGCCATTCTAGAAGAGACCTTAGATTCTCACTCATCTGGCCAGGCCCTACCATCTCAGCAGTTGCCTTACAATTATTGTGTACTCAGAAACTGTCTTGCTATGAGTTTCCAAGGGATTCTTCAACTCATTCTTTGATGCAGAAAAACTTTGAAAATGTGTCTTCTCTGAAGATGTAGTTCTCTTGACCTGCCTATAGCCTGTATGAACAAAACCCTGCTTCACATTTCCAAGGAGACCTCAACCAGCAACTTCAAAATGCTGACTACAGGCCAGGGTCACACACTCTGCAACAGTGATCCTCCAAACTATGAAATTGAGGGATGAAGCAAGTGTCTGATGAGGGCAACATAAGCACATTGTTAAAGGTCCTCACAAAAAATATGAACATGCATCCAGTTGAAAGAGAGGAATGGTAGAAATCCTGGACATAGAATATTCAAACAGAGAGGAGTAAGTATATTTCTTGTGAACTAAATGCAGATGGGTGTTGGATTAGAAAACAACTTCTGTGAAGGTACTGTAAAAGGAGGTGTCTTGTTAGTGGCCTCCCCACACATTCCAGGATGTTTATTCAGGCGATTTTGGTATGTAAATACAGCCAGAAGTAGGGGAAAGATTGTTGGAATCAAGGATAGTTACTTAACACAAGTGCAATTGCTGAGGACCTAAAAGCCCTCCCCCATTGTGGATTCTACCCTGAAGCTTAGAAGGGATAAACCATTAAGCATATGCATATTTAGCTTTCCTGGCATAAGACCTGGTAGGAAAGGCATTCCTTCACCACAGGACATACACCAGCACACTTCAATTTACACAAGAACAGATTTGCATATGGATCACTGAATGATGCCTCTGGGAATAAACAGTGCATCACAACATTGCAAATCTAAACAGCAACATCTCTGTTATAATGAAACAATGAGGACTCGACTCATGCGGAATTCTTCCTTGAACAACGGAGAAAGCAATGTAAATATGAATTGTGTGATAGTACTTAGGGTGCAGGAAAAGGAGATCCTACAGCAAGTCAATATTCTATGTGCTTATTTGTAGGAAATGCAGGCATTCAGACTAATTATGCCATGTAGCTGAAATCTCTGATTTCATTTCTACAATAGGATTATATTAAATAGGCATCCTTTGGTCATTCCTACATTATCATTAGAATCAAATCCTTTTCATTTCCTTGGTAAAAATCTGAACATACCATCCCTCACAGATCCCTACACAACATTCCTTAAGACATCCTTCCAAATTAGCAAAAGTCTGAAAAAATGATTTATTAGTTACAAACCTGGAACTCGAGTGATACATGGAAACCAGGCATTTTATAAACCCTGTGGCTTCTGATTGATATCAGTGGAAGGTAACTTATGCATTCAGTGCCAATTCATAAAAGTCTTTAAAAAATGATATTTGTAAACATGCAAAGCACAACAAACTGAGTACACCCAGGGTCACATGAAGCTGTGCTTTGTCTACATCTTTCAGTTTTCAAGTTGATATTGTGGTTGTGCTGGACAAAGTTGAAGTATAGAACTCCACTTCTTTGGCAGAGAAAATGGAGTGGGCCACAGAAAGCTCCTCCTTCACAAACAATAGTGCAGGTGATATTTGGAATGACATTCCCTGCTGAAAGACAAAAATGAAGTCTCAATATGTTCTCAAATGGAACTTCAAAAACTGAATCAACAGAGGAACTGATTTTACACCCTGGTGAGCATTCTCTTGTTGAACTGTGTGATGCAATATGTGCCAGCAACATGTGTTTCCTTGAATGGGTTTGCTGTCATACTTCCTGTGTTGCACATAGCACCTGCAGTCACAGGCAGGCATAAGACAGCACAATTTGGTCAGGATTGTCATGGGAAATGGAATGTGTTCAGGTCCTGGCTACTGAGGAGGATCCTTTAAGAAAAGCTCCTGTCCAGCTATGCCGGGAAAAGGAAAAAGGAGGGAGATTCATCCCAGTGGTCTTTTGATCTCCACAAAGGAGAGCCTAACCTCATAACACAGGAGAATATGCATCAGGGTGTGTAGTGGGTGTGTCCCTGAGGCTTTGAGATTTCTGATTTCAACCAAATAAGGGAACCTGTTGACTGACAGAATCCCATACTGTCCATGACTGCAAGGTGGCAATGTGCCCAATGGACCACAACAGGCATTATGTTTTCCTGGGAATGGGGACTCCAGCAGGCAATTGTTCCTGAGAAAGTGTAGTGAACCAGGGAGTGATGTGGGGATGTCAGAGGACAGGTGGGTCAAGAAGCCTAGAACAGGCCCCAGGGGCATCACCCTTTGAAGAAAGTTCTGCTGGTCTGGACTCACTTGTTATATTGCTGAGTCAGGGAACTAGCCTAGGGCATCAGCAGTCACTGATGGCCAATGACATTTCAGAGAAGAGGATCAGGTTGGGCTGGTTGGTTGATTAGGGGAAGTTTGAACTGGGAAACTATACACCAGCTGTGGTGTCATGCAACACATTTCCAAGAATGCCCCAACAAAAGTCATTTGGAACCTGGATTTTAGGACTTCTGAGTACAAGTGAGGAGTAGCTGAGCTTCCCAATGTTTTGAGGAGGGTCTTCACCACTAAACATTTAGCATGAAGGCTAGAAAGTGGCTGGAATTCTCATAGAGACATTCAATGCTCATCCCACCAGTCAGGCCACACTCAGTCTGTGGTTATCTTATAATTAGTGTGGACTCAGAAATTGTCTTGCTATGAGTTTCCAGGATGACCATTAGTTCACCTGTCAATGCAGAAAAGCTTTGACAAAGAGTCATCAATTAAGGTGTAATTCTCTTGACCTGCTTATTGCCTGTCTGAAAAAAGACCCTCTACAGGTTTCCAAGTACACCTAAACCAGAAGTTTGAGATGCCAACTACTGGCTAGGGTCACACTCCTTGGAACAATTATCCTTCAACAACGTGAAAGTAGGGATGAAATAAGTGGCACATGAAGGCAGGATGACCACATGATTAGAAGGCCTCACACAAAATTTGAACATGACCTGGCTGTAAGAGAAGAATGGTAGAAAGCCTGGAAGTTGATAAATCAACAGGGAGGAGTAAAGGATATTTCTTGTGCACTAAATGCAGATGGGTATACAGCCAAATCAATTTTTGTGATGGGAATCTCAAAGAGGTTGTCCTGGTGAGTGATTGCCGCAAACATTCCAAGAACTTTCTTCAGCTGCAAAGTGCTATGCAAATACAACAAGAAGTAGGAGCAAGATCACGTTGTAACCAAGGATAGTCAATGAACATAAGTGCAATTGCTGAGGACCTAAATTCACTCCCCCATTGCTGATTATACACTGAAGCTGATGAGTTATGACTCACTAAGCCTATGCAGATTCAGCTTTCCTGCAATATGACCAGGTAGGAAAGGCCTTCCTACACCACAGCATGTAAACCCAAGCACTTCAAGTTACACAATTAAAAATTAGCAAATGGAACACTGAATGATGCCTCTGGAAATAAAGAGTGCAGCACAACATCACAAGTCTAAACAAAAACATCTTTACAATGAAAGAATGAAGATGCAATAAGTGTAAAATACTAACTTGAAAAATAGAGAAAACAATGGGAGTATGAAAGGTTTGAGAGGACTTAGGGGGCAGGAAAAGGAGATCCTACAGCATGTTGAAATTCCATATCGTTATTTGTAGGAATTGCAGTCATTCACACCAATCGTTCCACATAACTAATGTCTCTGCATTCATTTCTTCAATATGATTATTTGAAAAAGGCTTTCATGAATCATCCCTTCACTAACATCAGAATTAAATCACTCTCCTTTCCTTGAGAAAAATCAGAACATACCATCCCTCAAACATTCCTACATAGCATCTTTAAGACATCCCCCATGATGAATAAAAGTCTGAAAAAATGCTTCATTAGTAATGAACGCGAATCTTGAGTGCTACAGAGAAACTAGGCATTATATAGCCTATGGTGGCTGAATGATATTAGTGGAAGTTATCTGGTGGATTCAGTGCCAATTCATAGAAATCTTTAAGAAAGGATATCTAAATACATGGAAAGCACAACAAGCTGAGTACACCTAGGGTCACGTGCAGTTGTGTTTTGTCTTCATCTCTGTTTTCAAGTGGATATTGCAGTTTTGTTGGACAACTTTGAAGTGTAGAAGTGTAGAAGCCCACTTCATTTGCAGTGTAGAAGTGTAGAAGCCCACTTCATTTGCACAGAGACGGCAGTGCATCCCAGAATGCTTCTCCTTAACATACACTAGTGTCAGTGATATTTGGAATGACTTTCCCTGCTGAAAGGCAACAATTAAGTCTGAGTATGTGCTCAAGTTGAATTAGAAAATTGAAAGTGGTGAAGAATTCACTTTTACTGGTGAGCTTTTTCATATTCTACAACTTGCTAATGCCATGCTCTTGACAGCTTAATAAGGAAACCAGTACAACCTCTGTGTTCCTGAGATTTCTCATCTTCAGGAATACCAAATCTTAAGAAATCTAGGTATTTCTGAAAGCACTTTTTCTCATAATCACAGCTGCTTGCTGAGTAAATGCTCTGGAATTAAGTTCCAATTAAATCTGACACTTCTCCAAATGCATTCTCTTCAGTTAATTGAACAGTGGAGGAAAGGTTGAGGTACTGGAGGGTTGGCATGATCTGAAGGGGCTCCATAAGGTAGATGACTGCATGTTCTGCAGGCCTGACAATGTGATATGCTTTGCAGGAAAACCACCCCAAGGTAGATGAAAATAATTTGTATCCAATTCTGTAGATGTCTTTGGAGAACAATCCAGCAGAAAGTTTTGTTTCAGGTCAAATCCCAATATCTTGGGAGTCATGAGGAAACAAAGGTTTATCACTGTCCCTTTTAGGAAAAGAGAGTTGTAGCTCCTCAATGAGCATGCACTAATCTCAGGGAACCATAAATACATATGGCAGTAGGAGAGATAGGCCTTTTAATAATTATTATATGATCTGATCTTTGGGGCCAATGGAAATTGAGGGCATCTTTCAGACCTGAACGTGAAGCTCTTACCAAAGAAAAAGTTTCAAACCTTTTTCTTTCTTTCTATGCCTCCTGGCCTTTTCCTAGTGTCAATTCTATGCAGCTGGACCACATGCATACCCCAGGGGAGGTGCTGGACCTTGAGTTTCAGCTCAGTTAAATGAGTGCTTGAAAAAGTTGGTTTCTTGGGAAAAAGCCTGTTTCCATAATTAGGCAATATCTCAACATCTTGGAGAGGCACTGTGGGTAAATATGCATAGTGAATGGGAAGATGTGATGGATCACAGGATCTGTAAATCCATAATATTTGCTCAGACAAAAAATGGTTCACATTCAGTCTTCAAATATCCAGTAGATATGTTTGGAGGGATTTCTTTCAAAATTCTATGCAGTGAGATTATTTGCAGAAAGTCCTAATGATTGAACTGTCAATCCTTCGTTTCTCCACAAAATTAATCTACCCTGATTTTGTTAGCACTCAGGATAAGCCTGAATTGTTTTTCAATGCTCCTGAGACATGAGAGCAAAAGAGAGGAAAGTTCTAGTATGCAGAGTAAAAAGGGTTGGCATGGGTGAGTTTGGTTTGGAATGCAGTGGCATTTGCTGGTTCAGGTAGGAGAATACAGGGTTTTTCTCATTCCAGGGATTGTTGCTGAGCTTGGGCAACATGGGCTTCCATGAATGGCTTGGCCGTCACACTAGCTGCATTGTAAATCGTTCCTGCAATCACAGAAATGCCAAATGACAGCCCAATGGCATTAGGGTTGCCATGCAAAAATAAAATCTTCAGATTCTTGCTACTCTAGGGAAGCATTCAATGAGTTTCTGCCCAGCTCATCTGGGAAGAGGGAAGAGGAATCAGGAGGGTGCCAGTGTCTTTTGTTAGCAACAAATTCCATCCTAACCTCTTCACACAGGAGAAGAGGAGTGAGGGTGTGTAGTGGTTGTGTCCCTTTGGGCTTTTTGACATCCCACTTCATCCAAGATAAGGAACCCTACTGAAACCTGACAGGATGCCATACCATCCATGACCACAAGGTGTTGATATGCTCACTGGGCCCCAGCAGGCATTATGATTTCCTGGCAATGGGGACCCCTGAAGGCAGTTAGTCTCCACCAGAATTAGTGAACCAGGGAGATTAGCAGGTGTGCCTGAGGACACATGGGTCACCAAGCCTAGCAGAGACCACAGTGGCATGGCACTATGAAGCCACTCTTGCTGATCTGGACTCACTTGGTACACTGATGAGTGGGGAATCTGGTCTAGGGAATTAGCAGCCACTTGCAGTGATGGCCTATGTCATTTTAGAGAATAAGAGGAAGGGGAATGGCACGCTGGATTATGTGAGGTTGAACTGGGAAACAACACAATAACTCTGGTGTGATGACACACTTTTCACAAGTGCCCCAAGAGGAGGCAGCTGGAAC
>JAJEJO010054200.1:81319-133931 GCA_020662805.1 Glaucomys volans | reverse complement strand
ATGGACCCCATAAAATGTGTGCAGATCACTTCATCAACAGCAAAAATCATTTGAGCATACACCCCATAATTGTATATTTATATATAAATTATGGTGTATTTCCCAAATTAAGTCAAAGCAACCAGTCCTAAGCACAATATTACAACCACAATAACCAATACTTGCATGGTGTTGTAGTGTTTACCAATTGTTTCTCAAATACTCTAAAACTTTGTGCATGTTGTTTTCCTTTTCATCTGATTTGCTAAACTGAAGACTCTACATTTATTTACAAAAATTCACTTATCACTGGTCCAATTTATAATATAAACTTAAGGATATGATCAGATTAAGGTAATTTTATTTCTCTCTACTGAGAAGAAAGGTAACAATAGAATGGATCTGACATAACTCTCCTATGTATAAATAGGATCTTCTATATACAAATGAATCACAGTGAATCTCAAATTGTGTATATCCACAAGACTGGGATCCTAATTAGAATAAGATATATTCCATTTTGTATAAATATATCAAAATAGATTCTACTGTCATGTATAATGAAAAAGAACAAAAATTTAAAAAAATAAAAATTACCTGAAATGTTTAATAAAAAATAAATGTAAAATCAGTTACTAACACATAAAGTATGTATCATTGTTAAAATTTGTACTGTACAGTGAATTTCAGTTTACAGATAAGTACAAATGTTTTTCCCATAAAGCTTGGTACCATAAACCTTACTTGCAAGCCATGGATTAAGCAATATGATGCACATTATTTTATCCAAGCACAAAGATATTAAGATAAAATTTTGATATTTTACATGTTTCTGTTAGCAGCAACTCTTGTCAAAGACCTCCAGTTATTTATATGCCTCAAGTAATTCAAATAATCAATTACATTCCATCACTCACCACCAAAAAAAAAATCTCATTTTTAAAACTTCCCTTGGAAGGGGAACTTAACTTTGTGCTGAGTCCATTCAAGATGCAAGGAAACTGTCCTAGGAAGTCATAAACACATGCCTTAAAGTTAAAAAGAAGCTTATTTATTGAAATCTTACCTGATTAAATTCTGGCAAACTTGACAGCCTGGAGTACATCTAAATGAAAGAAATAAAACTTCTAGTAATTTACTGATATATTTGAAAACATGCCTAATGATTATATAGTCAATATCTATTATTTTCCATCTTCTGGTAATCAAGGTGTGCTGAATATTCTTATACCATGTATTTTCCACATGTCATTTACTACATATACTGTAACAACAATGATATAATTAATAAAATATTTTGGAGTTTGAAACCAATATGCTAGACTTAAATCTCATTGATTTAGTGATTCCTCTAAGTTCCAGTTTTCACGGCTGGAAACAGCATCTGCCCCATAAGTTAATTAAAAGATTATTTGAGATTATTATTGATAATTTTCCTTTTTCAGAAGCAAAATGACCCACTTGGAACTTATTCTGCTTTCCACTGCAGACACAAGTAATGGCAAGCTCATTACTTGCCAGACATGGATCAAATACATCACTGCATATGCAAGAAGCATATATGTAAAGCCTCTTACAATACCTGATACATGACAGTATATAAAAATAATTGTAGCTGCTATTATTTTTAAACTATGAAAAGAACGAAATTCTTGAGAATCAAGTAAGAAAACCTTTAAAAACAGTTTTAAAGACATAAAACCATCAAATCAAACATTATCATTGATCCACTTCTACTCCTGTCAAATGCTACTCTGTTTCGTTATTATGCTCTTCAATGTATCTTGACACCAGATATGGAAAGTCCTCAATGCTACAGTCTTCTTTTTAAAAGTTATTTTACTTTCCTTGAGTAGAGTACAGGTTTAGCATGTGAAAGCCCCAGTTCAATCCTAGGTTCCAAAAAAAAGGTTTAAAAATATTTTACTTTTCTTGACACTTTCATACATTCATATGAATTTTGAATTGTCAAGTTTCCTGAACAAAAAAAAATGTTTAGAATATTTTAGTGGGGAGGGTACTGAGGATTAAACCTAGGGATGTTTTACCATTGAGAAACCTCCTCAGCTTCTCAGCCCTCTTTATTTTTTATTTTGAGACAGTCTTGCAAAGATACTGAGGTTGTCCTAGAACTTGCCATACTCCTGCCTCAGACTCTTGGGTAACTGGGATCACAGGCATGCGTTACCACACCCAGCCTTTTTAGGATTTTGATAGGTATTTTATTAAATATATAAAACAATTTGGAAGGGAGTTGGCATGATCATGATCTTTATCCTAGTTAATCTTTCCTTTTATGATTCAGAAGAACCTTCTGAATTTGGGGGATAGCACTGTGGTCATCAAAGACCATATTTTAGTATAAAAAAGTTTTAACAGAAAACGCAAGTTCAAATAACAGAAACAAAGGCAGTGTTCATAGAATAAGAGTCACTGTGTAATTCAGAAACATATTCAGGCCTTTCACATTTTCCTATCCTAGCCTTCAGGGAATGTCTTTGGTTTAGAAGCTTTACCTCTACAGCTGAAAGAGAAGAGGAAAAAGATTCTATAATTGAGTTTATCAGGTCTGTGTCTCATTAGGAGCTAAAAATAAGAAAAAAAATCAAAGATAAATTTTATTGAAATTCATAATAGAGAAATACCACCATTTTTCTTCCCATTAAAATGAAGAAAACCACATAAAAGCTACAATTTGGAGAATCTTACTAAAATCTAGGAAAAAAGCCTACATAGGAGAAGTGGCCCATTGCCATCTAGTAATGTTTTATAATCCCACAAACATAGAGATTCTCTCTTCTGTATAAAACATAGCAGATCTTGGATCATTCATGGAATTATGATCATTGCTATTCTTGTCTTTTCATGTTAGGGATTGAATCCAGGGCCTCATGCAGGTCACGCTTGTACTCTACCATTGAGCTATTCCTTCAGCTCCCACTGACGTTTTTGAGTCTAATTGGAATATAAATAGATTTAGCCATTTTATCACTTTTTGTGAAGTTCAAGGTGATAATGAAGAGAATTTTCCTTTTTCAGAAGCAAAATGACCCACTTGGAACTTATTCTGCTTTCCACTGCAGACACAATAACATTACGAGACATCATAAAAGATGAAGGGGAAAAACAAGGTTGCCTTGGCATCTATAAACATTTTGTAAACAAGTAAAATGAGAATTTCCAATCACGGGGCTTATAAACGGCAGGTAATTCTATGAGGGTGGGACTGGTCAATGTTTAACGAAGGCAAGGAACACTATTTTAGTCATCCCCAAAGAACAAGAACCTCAACATTTTCCTAAACAAAAAGTTATGATTTCTACACTCTAATGAATTTAAGGCCAATGGCTCAAAGAATCTAAGTGTAGAGTGGCTCCTCTAATTAAAATGTGACTCCTCTATTTTCCTTTTAGTTTTTCCCCCAAGGGCAAAGATATCCAATCTTAATTTCTTGGATCTCATTGCCCTGGGGAATTTTCCATACCCATTTCTTCCCCTATCTTTCACAGGCTGCCTTGTTGAACTTTGTTCTACAAGTGGAGTTTCCAGAGGGCTGTCAAGAGCACAGAGTAGCCAAACTCAAACTATTCTGTTCTACTGCCCTTTATTTGTTCAAACAAAAAACCTATGGGAAGAAAACAGAACTGAAATTACCTGTTCATATAATCTGAGTGCAGTGTCCTGAAAGGTTCCAAATAGTGACAGACATTTTAGTTGGGGATGAGGAACATTCACAATATTTTGAATATTCAGCATCCAAATATCATAAATTATTTATGCAAACTTGATGGAATGGATGTATTATTTTCCTATAGCATCTACCTCCCCCACTAAGAGGAACAAGAGCAAGTAGAATGAAATCCACCACAGCTGGGCATGGTGGGGAATGCCTATAATCCCAGCAGCTCGGGAGGTTGAGGCAGGAGGATCATAGGTTCAGGGCCAACTTCAGCAATTTAGCAAGACTGTCTCAAAATTAAAAATAAAAAGGGCTGGGGATGTGACTCAGTGGTTAAGCACCCCTGGGCTCAGTCACCATTACCAAACAAAAGAGAGAAAGAAAGAAATCCGCCACAATATTAACAGTGATATCATGGCTTAACTTCTTTCTTCTTTACCCTTCACTAATTCAATGACCAGGTGTATATCCCAAGCCTTATTTGGGACAGGGACTGTCACAGGCACTGGAGCTGAAGTGAGGTATAAAATTGACCAGGTGCTTTTTCTTAGATTTTCTACTATGAGCATGTAGTGCTTTGATAAAGTGAAAGAAACAAACACTCATTAAAATGAATACTAACTTTATAGATATTACCAAATCTTCTAAATAAGTGGTATTTCTAAATATCTGCCAACAGTCCTCCTAGTCAAGTTGTTTTAAAAAGAAAAATTTAATTAAAAATGATACCTGTGAGGGTCTTTTGAACTGGGTATGACTTTGTTACATTCTCTCTTGTCGAACACTCCTTCAATCCAGGATTTCTGGGACTAAACAGAAAGTGTCATTATTTTAACTCTATATGAGAAAGAAAAATAACCACAGTAGTTCAGTTAGGCAAGCTAATGTTTAGTTATCATGGCTACTCATTAAAATGCTAAGATCAACCCAAAGCTGATTTCTATTATAGATAACACAAACAAATAAGCCAAATGTGAACACAAAAATATTCACAATTCATCCATAATCTCACTGAGTAACAATATCCTAATAAATATATAACTGATGGCTAAAAATCACTTTTATATCTTGCACCATACTCCTATGGCATGAATATCTAGTCCTCTAAACTTCAAAAGTCTCACCTTTGCCTAAGATTTCTCAGGGAGCAGGAAAGAATACAGGTGGAGGAGAGATGCCATCTAGGCAAGACTCTACATAGTCTATAAACCTAGTTTACCCTTGGCAGTGTTACTTCACATTGCACAGCCCATAACAGTCCTGAAATCCAAGTGGTTCACTGGGACTCATTCTCCTTTCTAATAAAATCTTTCCCATTCCACAAAATACAAGTCACAGTCAACCTCCTCCATTAGCTGGATTAGAAGTCTAAAGGCAGATAGCATTGAATCCACCATGGAACCCACCCGACGAATAAGCTTGCCCTTTACCTATGTGAAAATATTCAATTCCATCTGGTATATTTTTAGCCACATCAAAAGTAAAAATCAGCTTTTGGTTGGTGACCTGAGAACTTAACTTGGATATATTTTTTTTCCCCCACAGAGAAATACCTTCTGACCTCTAAAGTTCTGTCACAAGACCTCTCATAATACAATTTAGTGTCTTTTATGGGTCTGCTTTTAAACTATAGCTCCCATAGACCCAATGCCCGTCATTTCTGTTGCTCCAGGGCTCAACCCAGTGATTGCTGAATGGGCAACAAAATGAACACACTTAAAATAGAACTTCAGGGAGGGGTTAGCTTTTTGAAGAGTCCAGGTGAGTTGTTTTGTAGAATTCATATTCTGGATTTGTCTCATCATTTCCTCACTACTAAATTTAGTTTAAAATGTTTTAGCAAGAAAACTACATAGGTAATATTGTGTATTTTCTGAATTACCAGTAATTTATTCCTTACTGGTAATGCCAAATTGTCTTACTCATTTAAGGTAGATGTTGTCTCTTTCCCTTTGTAATTAAAAATAAACTTTGCACTTATACTTTGAAAAAAAAAATAGAACTTCAGGTACACGTGTGTAGAATTTTCCTCCACAGGTGTAAACAAGGAAGCATGTGCATAACAAGAACAAACAATTTGTCTTCCTAAACTCCCATATCGTAGCTCAAAATCATGGCAAGAGAAAGCAGTCTTAATTTACAAGTATTTTAAACAATTTGAACTTCAAAACTGTATTCTTTCCCCCTACTTCATAATGGCATCATTTTCTTTTTTTAAATATTTTTTTAGTTGTCAATGGATCTTTTTTATTTTATTTATTTATTTGTGGTGCTCAGTATTGAACTCAGGGCCTCACACACGCCAGGCAAGCGCTCTACCACTGAGCCACAACTTCAGCTGGGTATCATTTTCCATATGCTCTCCAGCACACCCTGGAGAGGCCCCTGCGGTCGGTTCTGCTGGTTCTGATGCAGTAGCCTAATCTCTGTGGGACTAACACCAAATGAGCTGGTGTTTCCTATTGGAGCAATGAACTATTGGTACAGTAGTAGCCGGCAGTGGGGATTACGTCATTTCTGTGGCCACTGTGGCAGCCTTCACAGGTGGGGTGTGTTTTGTTTGTTTTCTAAGTACTATTACTTAGGGAAGAAAGAAGAGAAATAGTGTTGATTTCGGTTTGCTTTACCCTAAAACACAATTAGATTTTACATTCAATCTTAGGCCTCAGGGGAGGGCAGGGAATTAGAAAGAACTGTCACAAGGACTAGTCCTCCAGCAGCAGCTGTCCATAAACTAATACTTTTCCTAACTAACAGTATTTTTTTGCTTTGTGAAGCTGCAAGATCAAACTGAGGGCCTCACCCATTCTAGGCAAGTGCTCCACCGAGCCCCGGCCCCAGCCCCTGCCTGACAGTATTTCTATTCTACAACTTTTGAGGGTTTCCAGATCACATTCTCTCAAGGAAATGTCTGAGTAGGCATAATCTTAGAGGGATTCCTTAGTTTTCAAAAACTTATTTATTTTAATATCCACAGGGCTACATGAATGGGCATAAAGAGGGACAAGTAACAGGTCATTTGTTTTCTTTTTGAAGAAGACATGTTGGAGTGGAGAGTTGTTCCCTTAAATATGTAACATCTAACAAATACTTTGGTAGTGGATTGATGACTTGCTCCTATATTGATGCCACTCGCTCCAATCACTCATCACAGCACTGAAGTTTTACTGTACTGGGTCTGCTGTCTTTATGTATTAACCTAATTATAATCTGCCACAAAAGAGGGCATTGTTTTATTTATCTTGGGCTCTGCAGTGTGCAGGGAAGCACGAGAATGGGTCAAATGAAGAAGTAAGATTTTCAGACTCCAGAGTGATGTTTGCTCTGTTCTCTGCAGAACTCCTTCCTTGGAGCAAGGATCCCTTCAAACTGAGAGTCAGGTAAATGGACTGGCACCAGGGAAAGTATCAGTGCAAAGCTGGCCCACCGGAAAAATCAGCTCACGGCCTTGTCCTGGCTTTTGTTTGAACTTGGCAGGGATGCCTCAGTTCACTCGCTGGATCCAACAGGAACACTCAGAAAAACAGTATCCAAACCCAACATATCCAAAACTTAAAGGCCTATTCCACCAACGTTACCATAAGTTATGTTGATTTACCTCCAAAAACTTTTTTTAATTTATTTTTTATTTTTTTATGTTGGAAGTTCCAGAGATTTAACCCAGAAGTGTTTTCACCACTGAGCTACAATCCCAGTCCCAACTAAATCGAAAAGGCTGGCCTTCAACTTGTGATTCTCCTGCCTCAGCCTCCTCAGTTGCTGGAATTATAAGCATGTGCCACCACATCCAGCTCCCTACTCTTTGTAGAAGGCAGCATTTAGCAGTATACTTAGAAAGAGATCACAGAATAATCTTACATCTTTTTCTCCTTTTTGGTAATAAAAGGTGAATATTCTTTTGCTGGTAGTAATTTTTTTAAAGGACAACATCTCTAAAAATATGATGTCAACTAAATAACCTACAATTCCCTAAAATGCCATTTCTTCTACAGAGGTGAGAGATTTTACTACCACTTTCCTATACTGCCTTCTTGGACCAAGGTATTTAGCACCTTAGAATGAGTTTCTAGATCATATGAACTCATGTGTAAAGGAGTAAAAAGCATTTATGAATTCTCCACAGAGCCAACTGAGGAATTAAAAGAATTCAACAGTGACCCTCCCAAGAGTTGATCATAAAGGTAGAAACTAAAGTGATGTCACACCCCTTCCTTCCTCTCCCCACGAATTAAACCCCACATTATTTCAGTCCAAACAACCCAGTTTCAAAACAGCAGCCAAAGATCTCCTTTTCCTCAAGTGTCACACATGCGTCAGGATTGCCTAGTCTCCTGGGGAGTAAAATACACAAATAAAACATTTTTTATTTCAGGTCATGTTAAATCATTTTCATACGGGAGAAAGAGGAAATGGAAGATTCTTTTATTAGTGTTCTTTACAACTGTCCATGGATAATAAAATGCGGAGCTTAAAAACCAAACATTGGGCCTGGTTGTTATATAACCACTCTAATCTGCTAAGATTTCCCAATTAGATGAACTCAATCCTCTCTGATTTCCAAGCAGCAAAATACCCACAAATTTATTATATATGCACACAGATGGTCTTTATTTATTCATTTATTTGTGTGTGTGTGTTGCTTCAGGACCAAAACCTTGCCACATGGTAGGCAAGTGCCCTGCCACTGAACTAAGCTACACACTCCCATCCCCCACAGATAGTATTTATGTCATGCTCCAAGTATCTTATTAAATTATCAGAACTTGACTAAAACTACATCTGAATGAACTATGTGGTCTTAAAAAGAAAAAAAAAATTTTCTTGGAGTTACTAAAAAACCTATACTTTTCATAATTGACTTTTAAGAAACTTACCATCATCCAGGACAGTAAAGCCTAAATAGTTTAAAAGCTATTTATGACACCCCGGTGAGGTTTCTGTATTCAATGGAGATTGTCTTATTTTCTTAGTGCAGCACAACAGAAAGAGCACCACAATGGGATTTTACGTGTTGAATTTTGGTGGAGAGAAAAACAAATTGGTGGAGACACATAGCGCATATTTAACTTAGACAATTTCAAAGTTTTTGCTAAAGAATGTGAGAGAGAGCTAGAAGGTAAAGTCTGAGGCAGAAACAATTTTAAAAGTGTGGGCAATTTAGTGACCATTCCACATTCCAGTGTCTCTTATCCCCAAGAGCAGCAGCTCTCAAATGCTTTAGACTTAGGATCACTTCATACTTGTAAAAATCATCAACAACCCCCAAAAACCTTTATGAGTTGAGCATGGAAATATTTTTGGTACTAGAAATTAAAATTGGAACTTTAAAGATATTTATTAATCAGTTAATTTTAAAAAAAAAACAATGATTAGCCTAATACATGTTAATATAAATAAAATTTTTTGGGGGGTGGGGAGACACCAGGGATTGAACTCAGGGGCACTCCACCACTGAGACACACCCCCAGCCCTATTCTGTATTTTATTTAGAGATAGGGTGTCACTGAGTTGCTTAGAGCCTCACTTTTACTGAGGTTGGCATTGAACTCGCCATCCACCTGCCTCAGTCTCTGGAGCCGCTGGGATTACAGGTGTGTGCCATTGTGCCCAGCTATAAATACCATTTTTAAGAAAAAATTTTTTAAGTTTAGAAGAGCATTTTCTTGCAGGGAACAGTGGCACTCCTGTAATCCTCTTTGTGAAGATGAAGCCGGAGGATTGCAAGTTCCTCAGCAACTTAGTAAGATCCTGTCTCAGAATTAAAAATAAATAAATAAAAAGGACTGAGAAACTAGCTAAGTGGTAGAGAACCCCTGGATTTAATCCCCAGTAAAGAAGATGGAGAAAGAGAGGAGGTGAGGGAAGTGGGGGAGCAGGAAGAAAGGAAGAGGGCATTGTCTCATGTTTTTGCAAATCTCTTTCATGTTTGGAATAGGACAACTGGGTCCTCATATTTGCTTCCACATTCAGTCAATTTTGGAGTAGTTTTGGTTGAAGTATATAAAGAAAATTGGCCTCACACACATGTAGTTGGACAAAGAAAGAGTACTCAAATGAACTTTTTTGATGATTGTGGATTCATCATAGTTTTAGGAAAAGTACATTCATGAGAGAATGAATTAAAAGAGAAAATCAAGGGCTGGGGATATAGCTCGGTAGAGTGCCTGCCTTACAAACATCAAGGCCCTGGGTTCAATCCCCAGCACCACAAAAATAAATAAATAAATAAATAAATAAATAAATAAATAAATAAATAGGAGAATCACTTCTCAGTGCCATTATGAAAGTCATTTTCCTTTTAGGACCCTTTGAAAGAGTTTGGGGAACTTCCAGGAGTCCTTGGACCACAGGTGGAGAGCTACTGCAGCAAGTGACTGCATATAAGCCCCAGGCAAGGTGAGAGGGAGAAAGAGTCCCCCATTTCCAGCTGCTCTCAGTTCTCACATGGAGAGCGTATCTTAGTCTGCGCAGTGAATAGATTCTGGTATTTTATGATCACCTGTTTAATCTGGTACTCAACAGAAGGAAGTTCCAACATAGAGGAAAAGTAGTTCCCAATAAAAATCATCATGTACTTACTGTACTTTATGGGCAATGGAGGGGACTTCTCAAGGACCATTTTGAATGCAACTTATCTTTAACCTTACAGCTGACTTCAGAGCATATCACACTGGCCCTCCTAAAGATGTCATTAAAATATCATCCCAATGACCTTGAAAAGGCATGTGGCATGTAGAATCAGCCCTTCACAGCACACTGGAAGGATGTATTGTACCAGTTTACCCACTCTCCTTTAAAACACTGTGCCTCCGTCGGGTGCAGTGGCACACACCTGTGATCCCAGTGACGGGGAAGGCTGAGGCACGGGGGTTGCACATTGCAATCCAACCTCTGCAACTTAGCAGACCCTATCTCAAAATTTTTAAATAATTTTTAAAAAGGGCTGGAATGTAGCTCAGCGGTAGAGACCCTGGGTTCAATCCCCAGTATCACAAAAAAACAAAAAAGAAAAAAGAAAAAACACTGATACTTATAAGAAGAATATAGCTTTAGTCACTCATTAAAAAAAAAATTTTTGACAACTCAAATTATTGTCATAAATAAATTAGAGGTGGCGATGTAACTCAGTGGTAGAGTGGTTGCCTGGCAAGGGTGAGGTCCTGGGTTCAATGCCCAGCACTGCAAAGTAAATAAGTAAATAAATAAATAAAATAATGTCCCAAATACTAAAATCAAAATAGAAGAACTAATGTTTGCAAGCAGATACCATGAGAGGGTTTAAGTCATAGATGGCACAAGCACAGGCCATAAGACTCTATAGAAAGACAATTTTAAATTCCCCAATTTAAAATGTGGAAAACAATCTGTAGAAAGAAAATCCCTTCTGCCTGCAGACACACTGGAAGTCATGGGATATAGGAAAATTCTTGAAAGACAAGAGAGGGGGTGATAGAATTCCACTTTGGTTAGAAACACAAAGGTTTCTGCCTGGAGAATTCAGGAGCATCCTTGTTAAGGTGATGATAAAAGCCTTGAGGTAACTGAGAAGCAGAAAATAGAGAAGATGAAAGAGCCAGGTACTTCAGGAAACATGTAAGCCTGAGGTGCAGAAGAGTCCAGGGACTAAAGAACAGAATTATTAGCCATCATGCTGAAATAGGAAGAGAAGCTTCTCTGTCAAGAAAAATGTATGTATCGTACAAAAGTAGGGCATTTCAAAGAAATACTTCCTCTGTGATTAATACTGCCAAGAAAGTAAAGAGGACAGCAATTTTGTCCATAATGAATAAACCAAATGAGAGAGATTCAGGAACTGGGTTGTATGGGGAGATAGGGAGATGGTGTAAGACACTCTTGGGAGAAACAATATTAAAAACAATACCCACAACAATATAAAGCAAAAGTCAGCATTTACAAAGCCTTTCATATATGCCAAGGATAGTGCTAAATGCCTTGTGTGCTGTAGCTAAAACAATATTCATAATTGTGTGACTAATAACATATTTATTCCCTTGCACAGAGGAGGAGCAGAGTCTAATACCAAAATCAGAAGTCTTTTTTACCATATTTTTTAGGTGAAGTGGAGAGGAACTTTATGTTATGTGAAGAAAACTAGGACCTGTTCATAGACAAAGGAGAAGTCAATGAAAAGAGAGGTGAAGATACAAGAGAGAATGAAATGGCTTAAGAGATCTTGTTGTGGGGTTAGGTGGGTGGGTGTGAGGAGATGCCATGAACCCTCAAGAAGGGCTCAGAGTTGGAAGTTCTTCCTCTTCTGATAGAGACAAGATTTGTCTTTGGTGGATTTGCCCAAGACCCTCAAAGCTCTATTCTACAGAAAGCCACAGTCCAGTCGTTTAGCTCTGAAGATTGCAAACCTCAGCATTGCCTTTTACCTCTTACCCGGAGCAAGACAGGAAGGTGGGAGACAGACATACATGCCCATTCCAAGTCCCTTTTTATTACCAGCTCCTAGTAGTACCATGACACAGTATGATGCATTTTCCAAAGTATGTTCTATAGATCACAAAAGCATACAAAATGCTCTCTCAATTAAGCAGCCACCAAATTTAACATAGATGGGGAACACTAAGAGTACCCCATTGGACATCCTAAGGGAATACAATAATTTTGCAATGCAATAGTTTGGGGATTTACCGAATCCGTGAACCCAAAAAAGATGTTCCTTGCAATATGTATGTTTGCATCTAGACTAAGGGAATAAGAATTGGGGGTAAAGGATAAGAGTAAATGTGATTTTATTTTTATTTGTATATTTATTTAGATACTGAGGATTGAACCCAGGGGTACTTTACCACTGAGCTTTTTATTTTTATTTTTATTTTGAGACTGGGTCTCACTAAGTGGCTGAGGTTGGCCTTGAACTTGGGATCCTCTTGCCTTAGCATCCCAAATCACTGGGATTACAGGCATGGACACCACACTCAACAAAAGTAGGTATAGTTCACTGGATAAATCAGATCAAGCTGAAATGAAAAAAGTGAAAGATCAAGATACAGCTGGGTATGGTGCATGTCTGTAATCCCAGTCAGCCTGTAGGATCACAAGTTTAAAGACAGCCTCTGTGATTTAGCGAGGTCCTAAAACTTAATTAGACCCTGACTCAAGATAAAAAATAGAAGAGACTGGGGATGTAGCTCAGTGACTAAGAGACCCTGCATGCAATCCCTAATACAAAAAAAAAAAAAAAAAATTCAAGATACATTTGCTTTTTTCTCTGGCCTGTGGATAATCTCTATCAGCAAAATGGAGATACCTTGTTCTCTCTGGTAATATCCAACTGTTTACCTACAAATTTTCTTGAACGTACCTTTAGCTGCACCAAGGAGTGGGCACTCCATTTCCTTTAAAAGTAGTAATAATCACAATCACTTTGAGTAAACCCTATACAACTGTGTTGCTTAATTACTACATGAACAAAACAAAACAGATAATTATCATTTTTTAATTGTTATAATGCCACACTTAGTTCTATGCAGTACTGAGACTTGAACCCCAGGGCAGTCTACCACTGAGCTACAGTTTGTTTGTTTGTTTTTAAATTAATTAATTAATTTTTTCATTGCTACCAGAGATTGACCCGAATGGATCTTAACCAACGATCCACAACTACAGCCCCCCACTCTTTTTTTCTGAGACAAGTTCTCACTAAGTTAGTCAAGGCTTTGCTAAGTTGCTGAGGCTGGCTTTGAACTTGTGATACTCCTACCTCAGCTTCCAGAGCCACTGTGATTACAGGGGTGCACTACCGCACCCAGCCTTTTTTATTTTTTATTTTGAGACAACGTCTAACCAAGGTGCTGAGGTTACCTCGAACTTGTGATCTTCCTGTCTCAGGCTCCCAAGTCACTAAAAATACAGACCTGTGCTATTGCACCTAGCCCTAGCAATTTTTTTTAAATAGGCAATATTGTGAATGGTACAAAATTCACAAAAGACAATATGATACTGGGAAAAATTCAGCCTCCCTCCAACTCCTGCATCCCAGCCATCAGTTCCCCTCCTCAAAAGCTAACCAACATTATAATTTGCCATTCATTCTTCTAAAAAGATAAGCTACAAATTTATAAACAATTATCAAATTTTTACATAAATACAGGTAAATTATGCACACTCCTCTACTGTTTTTTTCACGTATCAATAATGTTACGTAATAATCTCACAGCTCTGAATATATAGGGTTGTTTCTTTTGAGGAATGACCTATACCCCTTTGTATGGAAACCTTATAATTTACTTAGCCAATTACCTATTCATATATATTCATGCTATACTTCATTTTATGCAAAATGGCTATGAAAGCATAACTTCCATGTGTCTCCACACCTACATAATACAAATCTATAAGAGAAATTTCTAAATCAACTTTAATATTAATACCCCACCCTTGATAAGAGATTGTACCAATGTATAAGCAAAACATATGAGTTACTAGCAACTTTCAAGCATTAATGAATACATTGAGTATAATGCACTTTAGTTCCTTCAGGGAACTCCAGTATTTGTGTACTATTCATCCCCAGCTTCCTTCCAAAAAGATTTCAAGGTAACAAAATTCCTCATGTAAAAATAATGGTAATAACAAATAAATAAATAAAAACTTTAGTGCCAGAAGATCAATCTCCTTACCCACAATGTCATTAATGTTCAAAGGTTTAAAAATAACTACAGCACACCTTTGAAAACATGTTATTTCTGCGCATAGCAATACTCGCTTGTAATCCCAGGGACTCAGAAGGCTGAGACAGGAGGATCACAAGTTCAAGGCCAACATCAGCATTTGATTAGATCTTGTCTCAAAATAAAAAAGTCTTGTAGTCAGGCATGGTGGTGTACACCTGTAATCCCAGTGGCTCAGGAGGGCTGAGGCAAGAGGATTGCAATTTCAAAGCCAGCCTCAACAACTTAGCAAGACCCTAAGCAACTGGGAACGACCCTGCCTCTAAATAAAACATTAAAAAAAAAAAAAAAAAAAAGGCTGGGAATGTGGCTCAGTGGCAAAGCACCTCTGGGTTCAATCCCCAGTACCAAAATAATAAAAAAAAGAAAGCTTATCTGTTGAACAGCAATAAAGACAATTGACGACCAGAAGACTTCAGTGAAAAGAATGCTCTGAATTTTTTATTATACTTCTTCATAAGTCATATGTTAATTGAGAAGTAAAGAAAGAAGCGGAGAGTTAGAAGACAGGGGTCCATGGTTTCTTACTGCCCTGTGACAATGGGCAGTCTGCTCCTCTGTATGCAACTAGCCAATTAGGTACCAGAAAACCTACCCACTTACCTCACCAGGTTTAAATATGAACAAAAGCTGTTCATTGCAAATTTAACTTGCCATTTCCCCTCCTGTACTCCCTAAAGGCTCCTCAATCTACTCAGGTTTCAAGCTAGAAACCAGGGCATCACTCTTAATTCCTCTCCACCCTTCCTTCCCATTTAACCAACCACCAAGGACTCCTGATTCCACCTCTGAAATATCTCCTGTATCTGCTCACGTCTCTGCTTCTTTGCCACTACCCTAGCTCAGTTCATCACTACCCTGGTTAGTCACCATAAATTCGTGCCTATATTGCCTCCCAGGCCTTTCTGCCTCCAGTTTTTTCTTCTTCAATCCACTCTCTGCAATGAAACCTATAAAATTCTTGTAGTAAATAAGTAATTGAATCATTCTCACCTAAAACCTTCCAATGGTTCCCCATTGTTTTCAAGAAAGCCTAAAGTCCTCCACAAGGTTCACAGTCCACTGCCTGCCCTCTCTGGCCTCATCCCTTCCTCCTCCCCACTTCAATCTCTATATTCTGTAACTACTGAACAACTTTGAAGTCTCTGAATTTACCTCCAGGTGTTCCCTACATGCTATTCTCTCTAAGATACTCTCCATGGGCTGAGGTTGTGGCTCAATGGTAGAGTGCTCACCTAGCAAGCATGAGGCCCTGGGTTCAATCTCAGCACCACATAAAAGTAAAACTATTGTGTCCACCTATAACTAAAACAAAAAAAAAATTTTTTAAAAGATATTCTCCACTCCTTTCTCTCCATCAATTTATACATCATATCTTCTAAAAGACCTTTCTGGAAACTCCCAGATCTGAATCAAGTTCCCCTTCAATACACCCTCTGAGACTTCTGTGCCCAGCCAATGCATTGACTGTTAGAAAGAGCTTGACAGAGGCAGCACCATTTTGAAACATACCCTCCATTGAACAAGAATCACCTTGCGGTCACTCTGACTCAGCCTGACCTATACCCCAATCAATATTCCATCATCATTGCTAGGAAACCCCAAACACTCCATCATCACAAGAAAGGAAATTATTATCTGTGATTCAAATCCTGAAAACACCTAAAGGTAACACCACAAGAACCTTTTAATAACCTCCCTAGCAATGTCCTAACTGCAAAAATCTCCTTACCCCCTTATATCTATTTACCCCAAGCAGAAGGCAGGTCTCAGTCTCCACTGGGCCTCGCTCCCCAGGTTTGTCTGGAGTAAACCTGTGTTACTATTGAGCCACTTTCTTTTTATTTTCTTCATTTGCTTCTTTTTTTACATTGACATGATCTCTTTAACCCACTACACTCTGTGCCCCTGAAAACATTGTGGTATCCCCGTGCCAAGCTAGGCACATGAACAAGCATTTTACCAGGGCTTTCCAAATCCTAACCTGCTGAACAAAAGAGTTACATGGGAGGAAAAGAACATGTTTCGTGGCCATATAAACATGTGCAAGTATTGTGTATTTCCAGCAGGGATAAACCGTGACTCCTCTGAATCTATTTGTCCAAGAATTTTCTAAGAGGGCATCAAAGACTTGTTTCCACAACATACAACTGAGGGGGAAACTTTTCTCAAGAGATTTCCACCAATTTTCAATTTTCAGTGCGCCCTACCTATTACTTTAAAGATTTTTTTAATATTAATCTTGGAGAGTTTTATCTTAAAATACAAAAATTAAATATTATCTTGCCAGGCACGGTTGGTGCACGCCTGTAATCCCAGCACTTGGGAGGCTGAGGTAGGAGGATCACAAGTTCAAAGCCAGCCTCAGCAACTTAGCGAGGCCCTAGGCAACTCAGTGAGACCCTGTCTCTAAATAAAATACAAAATAGGGCTGGGGATGTGGCTCAGTGGTTGAGGACCCCTGGGTTCAATCCCCAGTACCAAAAAAAAAAAAAAAAATTGTCTTGCTCGTTAAAATATTTAACTTGCAGAAGATCTTTGAGATGTTAATTTGTTTTGTTTGTTTTCTGTTTCGGGGTTGAGGATTCCACCCAGGCATCAGGCATACTGAGCATGAGGTCTCCCAGGAAGCTGCACCCCAGCTCTGAGATTAATGTAAAAGTTCTTGAAAATATTTATAATTTTTATCTGTCAAATCTAAATTAAAGATTTAGCGTAGGGCCCAAACTAGTTGCTTTATTCAGGAAAAAGAAATTTCACATCCAGAATAATTAATGCCCCCAAAATTCATAGAGGAAGTTGTTTTTATGATACCAGGGATTGAACCCAAGGCTGCTTAACCATAGAGCCACATCCCCAGCACCCCCTTCCTTTTTGGAGATAGGGTCTCATTAAGTTGCTGAAGGCCTCACTAAACTGTTGAGATTGACCTTGAACCTGTGATCCTCCTGCCTCCGTTTCCCAAGCCTCTGGGATTACAGGTATGTGCCACTATGCCCAGCAGGAAGATGTTTGTGGTCCAGGAAGTTGAGTCAGAAATCTGTCAGTGGGACACCAAGAAATCCTGTGATTAACAGACCTTGGCAGATAAAAAACAGTATCCACTAGGCTAAAATTTCCCAAGCTCTGTTTCTGGCTATTATACTTGATAGTCAGAGTCCCACTGTACTGTTTAGGGACTGACTGTACTTTGCATGCCATTCAGGAAGGAAAGGGGAGCACAGCCTCCACACAATGCCTGCCTCTAAGTCACCCAGGGGCCAAACTACAGGACAGTTTTCCCTTTTCACTGGGTTTTGATTAAGACATTTCTCCTGTATTTAATTTCTTTTGATATTGTAAAATGAGAAGAAATATATACTATCCATACAGAAAGGTCCTTGAAATAACATGGACAATTATAAAGGAGAGATTAAACAATAGAAAAGCAGCGTTTATTTCCTCCTATCTTTTTTTTCAGAATATGTCACTTAATGCTCATAACATTGTGATTGTATTATAAAGAATATTTTACCTAAGCCACCTCCAGATACAAACCCAGGCTATAAAAAAATAAAATAAAATAATTTAAAAGAACCCACCATCATTGTCTGTAGGTGAGAGAACAATGGTGATTAAACACAAGATTCCACAACCTCTCAGAAACTCTGCTTCTCCTGGACTTTACCCCACCTCTGCCCTTCAGCTAAAATGAAAGACCTTCACACCAATGGGACCTCCAGGAGAAAAGCCTTGAAGGTTTCCCTCAGGATTCAGAGCTCCTGGTGCGCCTGTCAACTCTGCTCTTCAGCTGGCTGTTAAACCCAAGTGCCCACCAGCAAGATCAAATTTCTTCTAAAATGTCTCCAAGGATAAGAGCTTCTTCTCAAAAATGCTTTCTCACTTGCAGGAAGTACCTATAAGAAGCCTGAGAAACTCAAACATGGGCCCAAGTGGCTTGCCCAAGTGCCTTGTTTCCTGCAAGAATTAAGATCCAATCTAAAGTCTTATACTAATTTCCAACTCCCTCCTAGTTTGCCTTTCCAAAGGCTATCCTAAAAACTTGCTAATTTTAGAAAGTTTTTGTTTTGTTGTTTTTGTTTTTGTTTAAGGACTGAGAAATGAACTGTGGTGTTCTGCCACTGGGCGACATTCCTACATTTCCAGAATTGCTTTCTTGAGACTAGGATCTTACCCAGTTGGTTGAAGCTGGCCTTGAATTAGTGATCCTCCTGCCCCAGCGTCCTGAGTGGCTGGAATTACAGGTATGCTCCCTCACCTGGCAAACTTTTAAATTTTAAGATTTTGGATCCCTGGAGCCAAGTGCAGTGGAGGGCACCTGTAGTCCAAGCCACTAGAGAGGCTAAGTCAGGAGGACTGCTTGAGCCCACAAAGTCGAGGCCAACCTGGGCCACATAGAGAAAACTGTCTATTTTAAAAAGGCAAGGCCAGGTAGAGTGGCCCACACCTTGTAATTCCAACCCCTAGGGAGACTGAGGCAGGGTAATGGTGATCCATTTTATGGTTTGAATATATGGTTTGCTGCTCTCAAACAGACATGTTTTTTCTCCTCACCGTCCTCTCCTCCCTAATCCTCTCCTCCCTGATCTTCTCCTCCCTGGTCTTCTTCCTAATCTTAGGAAACAGGATTCCTCTGATGTCACCTCTTCAAAATCCCCTGTTCCCCTGATGGGCAGAATCACAGCCTCTGGGACAGGAGTCCCCTGGGTTTCTCCTTTACTAGCAAATAAAACTTCTTTTTCCTTTTCCTCAAAACCATGCCCTGATTATTGGATTGGCAACAGGGACAAGGACAGAGGTTTTGGTAACAGCAGGAGGATCACAAACTTGAGGCCAGTGAAACCTTGTCTCAAAATGAAAAGGGCTGGTGATGTGGCTCAGTGGAAAAGTGCCTCTGCATTCAGTCTTTAGTCCAGTAAAAATAACGATGATGATAATAATAATAAGTGAATTAATTTGTTTAAAAGCAAGGTAGCTGGAGAAGTAGCCCAAAGATAGAGTGTATACCAAACATGGGCAAGGCTGGATTCAATGCTCACTACAGTGAAAAAATAAAAACAAAAACTTAAAGAAAACAATGTTTTGGACACTCTATTCTAATTTAATTTAAAAATTTAATCCAAAAATATGTACATGCTTGACCTTGGGCCAAGCAGCAAAACGGCCTGCTCTTAAGGTTGAGTTTTTCTAGTTCAGAGAGGATGAAGATTGGTGTTTGATTTGCTTTACTTTAAAAGCCCTCTGAAGCAGACACTGACAGTGTTAACAGAGGTTGCAGGGGATTAACTGATACAGGTCAAGGATCTGTAAAGTAGTCTGTGGACTAAATCCATCTCGGAAGAAAACTAGTTTTCCCGAGAAGATTGCAAGTTTCAATTGACAAAAACCTCTTGGTCCTTAAAAGATCAATAGAAGATATCTACTTCCTCCAGGAAGAAGGAAGATATTTTCATATTCAAAGGCCAGTCTGGTCTGTAGGATAATATTAACAGCAGGGTAACAATTTATTACATATATTCCACACTCTATGTGTCCACCTGCATAATACAAAGCATTTTGTTTATTAACTCTCTTAATCTTCCCAAGAGAAGTTGAGTGCAATTATTATCTCCAATGTATTAAAAAGAACACTGAGTCTAAGAGAGGATGAATAAGCTGCCCCAGAGACACATCAGTTTATTAAAGTGACACTAGGAGTTAGGCATGGTGGCACATGACTAAGGATCCCAGTGACTAAGGAGGCTGAGGCAGGAGGATCATTAGTTTGAGGCCAGCCTGAACAACTTAGTGAGACCCTGTCTCAAGATAAATAAAAAAGCCTGGAGATGTAGCTCAGTGGTAGAGCACCCCTGGGTTCAATCCCCAGTACTGAAAAAAAAAGTGATGGTAGGATTCATACACAAGAAGTTTGACTTATGTCCATGCCCTCAGTAACTTCACTTCACCATCAGTTATCTGCAGAACTTGTGCCAGTACCAAGCCAGGCACAGTGGTGCATGCCTACAGTCCCAGCTACTTGGGAGGCTGGGGCAGGAGGATGGCTAGAGCCCAGGAGGTCTGGGTCAGGTGGAGCAACATAGTAAGACGGCAACTTGAAATAAAACAAAACAAAAATGCAGTGGTGCACGCCTGTAATCCCAGCAGCTGAGGAGGCTGAGGCAGGAGGATCTCAAGTTCAAAGCTAGCCTTAGCAAAAAGCAAGGCGCTAAGCAACTCAGTGAGACCCTGTTTCTAAATAAAATACAATATAAGTCTGGGGATGTGGCTCAGTGGTTAATTGCCCCTGAGTTCAATTCCTGGTACCTCAAAAAAAAAAAAAAAAAAAAGCTTGTGCTAATACCAATCCCTGAAGTAGTAGACTAGGAAAGAAGGAAGGGAGGGAAGGAGATTCATTCTCCAATGTCTTAAATTTAATTACAAGGGCCAGAGAATGGGGGCAGGAAAATAAGTTAAACTAATCAGTTAGAGCTACAGGCCCAAATCATCACCAACAACTATTTCACCTTCCTTAATGTATAATATAACCATAACTTAGACCTCACCCTTTCTTACATAGGAACTTCTGGACTACTAACCCCAACCAGTCCAGAAGTAATGAGCACTTCTTTTTTCCCCTGATGGGGATTGAACCTCAGGCGTTGTGCTTGTGAGGCAAGCACTCTACCAACTGAGTTATATCCCCAGCCCAATAATGAACACTACTTGAACACTGTTGTCCTCTCCCCAGTTTTGCCCATGTTATCTATAGCCCATGTAGGTTCAGTGTACACAGTTTACACTCTCTCTCCACATTTTTTTTTATAAAAATGCTCCTGACTCTGAGCTCCAACAGAGATATTTCCAACTGCTGGTAGTTGCAGAATTTGTTCCAAAACTGGGTCCTTTTCTGACTAGCATTTGTAATAGCTCACTAAACCCCTTATTTCAGAGAACCCTTAGTTTCAAGAAATTTGGCTTAAAAGTAGGGTCTTACGGTTTACAAATTATTTTCTGAAAATTATCATACAAATCCACTGAGATTCCTAATAGATAGTAATGAGTGAAATCGGGCAGGTAAAATTCCCAGGAAAGACCCTGCCATGTCCTCTGTGGGAATCCTTAGACACATAGAAATATCAGGGGGGTCATGAACCCTTAGAAATTATATACTGACTTTTGTGTGGATATCATTTTTCAGGAAAAAATATCTTAAGAGCTGGATCAAAAATAAATGCTACCCAAAAGATCTAAACAGTTTTCCAAAGAATATATACAAATGGCCAATAAGCACATGAAAAGATGCTCAAATCCATTAGATCTTAGGGAATACAAATCAAAACCACAAGTTTCCTCTTTATACCCACTAGCCTGGCTGGTAAAAATAAAAATTCAGACAATACAAAAGACGGGGAGAAACTGAAGCTATCTTAGATTGCTGGTGAAAATGTAAAATGATCCAGCAATTTGGGAGGCTGAGGCAGGAAGATCACAACTTCAAAGCCAGCCTCAACAACTTAGTGAGGCCCTAAGCAACTTAGAGAGACTCTGTCACAAAACAACAAATAAAAAGGGGTGCAGAAGTACTTCAGTGATTAAGCACCCCTGGGTTAATCCCCAGTACCAAACAGACAAACAAACAAAATCCAAACATAGATTTTCCATACAGTCCAGCAGTTCCATTCTTAAGCATCTACCCAAGAGGAAAGAAAATGTAAGTTCATGCAAATACATGCATACAAATGTTCACAACAGCATTATTTATAATAGTCAAAAAGTAGAAACAACTGAAATATCCATCAAGTGGCTAACAGGCAAATAAATTATGATACATTCATGCAATGGAATAGTATTTAGCAACATAAAGAAGTACCAATATGCTGTAATACGAAACTTGAAACATTAATGGCAAGTGAAATAAGCCAGTCACAAATAACCACAGCAGTATGCATCCATTTGTGTAAAATGCCCAGAATAGGCAAATCTATAGAGACAAAAAGATTAGTGGTTACCAGGGTGGTAGGATGGAAGGACTAGAGTGTGACAGCTATAAGAAGTGGTATTTCTCTGAAATTGACTATGATGATGGATGTTCAACTGTTAATATGCTAAAAGCCATTGATTATACTATTCAAATGGATAAATCATATATGTAATTCTGTTACTTCTCACTGCTTGAAACTGATTGTGAAACTCAAATATTCTCAGTTTCCCCGTACTATAAATAACCAAAGAACCTCTTCTTCAGAGATAAGGAAATACCAACTCTCATTGAGAGTAAGAGGAAGTGACATTGGGTTGCCCCAAACAAGGAGACCTAAAAAATACTCTGGTGCCTAGTCAAATAGAAGAAAGTTTCCAAGGGTACTCCATTGCCATGCCCTCCTGACACCCTGGAAAACCTGTGGGTTCCAGTCAAAAGTTAAGGCCCAGCTGAAAGTTGATTCAACTGCCAAACCCAAAATATAGAGGACTGGAAATGCAGCTCAGCAGGAGAACACTTGCCTAGCATGCAATTCCTGGGTTCAATCCCCAGCACTGCAAATAAAAATAAATAAATAAAAAATAAAAAGGAAATTTTAAAATTGGTATAGCAAGAGACCCTGAGTTAAAAAAAAGAAAATGTCAGTCCTTTGAAAGGAGTGGAAGAAAAATTCCATTATGAAGGTTATGGTAGAAATATATACACCATTTACCTGACATGGTGTCGCACACGTGTAATCCTAGCAACTTGAGAGATTGAGGCAGAGGGATCACAAGTTCGAGGACAACCTCCGCAACCTCAGCAAGACTCTCAGCATCTTCTCAAAATAAAAATAAATAGGGGCTGGGGATATAGCTCAGTTGGCAGAGTGCTTACCTCGTAAGCACAAGGCCCTGGGTTCAATCCCTGGCACTGCAAAAAAATAAAAATAAAAAAATAAAGTAAAAATAAATAAATAAGACAGTCTGGGATGTAGCTCAATGGCTAGCATCCGAGTTCAATTCCCAGGACATAAATAAATAAATAAATAACACACACATACACGGACACATATAACTTTTTTGGGGGGGAGGTGGGTACCAGGGATTGAACCCAAGGGCACTTAACCACAATTTTGATGAGCCACATCACCAGCCCTTTTTATTTTTTGAGACAGGGTCTCATATGGTTGCTTACAGCCTCACTAAGTTGCTAAGGCTTGCTTTGAACATGCGATCCTCCTGAGCCACTGGGATTATAGGCATTCACCATCAGGTCCCGTATCCTAACCGTTTTTAAGTGTGCAGTTCCATAACATTAAGTATATTCACATTGTTGTACAATAAATGTCCAGAATTTTTCATCTTGCAAAACTTAAACTCCAGGATCTGGAGGCATAACACAATGGTAGAGTATATGTTGCAAGGTCTCAGACTGGATCCTCAGCAATGCAAAAACAAGAGATGGTAGAAGAGAGGGTGGACAAGATCATAGCACACTAAATGCATGCAGGGCCTGCGTGTGGCTCAGTGGTGGTGCACTTGCATAGCATGTATGAAAATGTCCCAGTAAAACACATCAATTTGTATAGTTAATATGTATTAATAATTATAATTTTTAAAAAACTGATACTCTGTACCTATTAACAACTTCCCCCTTCCCCTCTTTTAAACTCTGGCAATTGCCATTCTACTTTATTTCTATAAATTTTACTTCTTTAGATGGCTTATAAGCAGAATCATGAAGTATTTGTCTTTTGCAACTACCTAATTAAATCTAGCATAATGTCCTCAAGGTTCATCCATCATATATGTCAGAGTTTCCTTCCCTTTTTTTTAATTGAACTATGCTCAGGATAGAATTCAGATATGCTTTACCACTGAGCTACATCCCCAGCCCTTGTTTTATTTTTATTTTGAGAGTCTCACTAAGTTACTGAAGCTGGCCTCAAACTTGCAATCCTCCTTCCTCACTGGGATGGCAGACATGCACCACAGTGCCTACGTATTTCCTTCCTTTTTAAGACTGAATAATGTCCTGTTGTATGTACCTATATCTCATATATCACATTTGTTTGTCCATTCAGAATGTCTGTTTCTGTATTTCAGCGTTATGGTTCCATTGCTCTAGTGGAGCAAAAGCTAAAGGTTATCATTTTAAACCAGGAGAGAGAGACTGCTTGTATGATGTTTGTACTATAGGAAACGACCTAACTAAGCTGAAGCTGAGCTCCATTCCATCAAAACACATCTCACAGTCCCTTTTAACTCAACAAAAACAGTTTTGTTCACTGTATATTTCCATGTCCTGAAACAAGACTTGGCACATAGTTTGCACTCTGTAAATATTTGGCAGCTGAATGAATCTAGAACAATGATTGGTCACAGGGAGAAAGTGCTGTATGTATGATCTTGATCACTACAACTCTACTCAGCATACTATCAAGAAAGCACAAATATAGGGCTGGGGATGTGTGGCACAGTGGTAGAGCACTTGTCTGGTATGCATAAGGCCCTGGGTTGAATCCCAGCACTGCAAAAAACAAACAACAAATAATATATATTGACATGGACAAAATCTCCAAGAACTACTCCTAAGCAAATCGTTATAGATGCAAAAAATAAAAATAAAAAAAAAGGTGTATATGCTCCATCCCACATGGTTACAGCCAGATTCTTACAGTCAAGCCCAGATCCGGTCTAGCCAAAATATTCTAATGCTTTATTAGTCATGGAAAAATCCAAAGCAGATGTCAAAATGACATATCAAAACCTGTATACTGGTGGAAAGTAAATGAAGAACCCCATTTCTTACTTTGGCAGTTAAGGGTGATCCACACCTTCTCTCTGAAATGATCACAATCATGTGTGCAGCTAGAAAATCCATGCTCTCAGGGTATTAGGACACTGACCTAGGTTCCTATCTCAGTTCTACTTTTTCCACACAGCCTCATTTTGACAGGCAAACTAAGTAGAATTAAGGGAGTGATTATACTTAGTCTTTATAGGATTATTTCAGCATGAAATAGTTACAAATCTCAACCTAGGAAATAGATATTATTCTAAGAGCATATGGCATATGCTCTTATGCTCCCACTAAATCTTCAAGTTAAAAGAGTATTCTCCCATTATCCAGATGAGGAACATGCCACAGAGGTTAACTAACTTGCCCAAGGTCACCGGTAGTGGTGCAGCGGGGATGCTAACTCAGGCTGCCTAGCTCCACCGAAAATGCTCTTAACAACCAGACCTGGCTGAAATGAGCTAACGTTTGGCAAGCATCCTGAACACAACGTGCTTAATAATGGTTCTTCGCATTTCATACACAATGTGTGGAAGTTCAGAAAAATAGGTAGTGGTAGCCAGTTTAAGGTTTGGTTGCCTTAAAGGAGACCAACCTCTCCCCTAATTCCACAAGCTCACTCCTTTCCCAAGCGTCACTAAAGCTCTCCCAGCTGCCAGGGGCCCCCTTCTTTCCAAACCCCCAAAACTCCCGGTCGCACGTGGTGCCAGCCTTGGAGTGGGGCCAGCGCGCGGGAGTTGTGGCTGCCGCTTCCGACTGTGCCGGGTTAGCCACCGGAGCCAGAAGCCGCGGGACCCCCGGTTACCTTAACGCGCACTCTCATCGCCCCGGGACTCCCGCGCAAGGACGCAGACGGCGACTTGGGCACTCCGGTCGCTTCCAAGAGCCGCGATCCCTGTCTCGCCCGGGTCCCCTCCCGCGATCCGTGCGTCTGGCCGCTCAGAGGTGAGCCGTCTCTCCTCCCAGCTCCGGCTCCCGTCACCTCCGGACTCCTTTCCCGCCGGCCGGGAGCGGATCCACAGAGAGAACTCTCTCCGGCGATTAGTCTTCTTACACATTCCCCACCGCCCCAAGCTGAACCCCTGCTCCGGGTTCGATTTCCGCTCTGACACCACCTCCGCTCTGGCCGCACTCCAGCTCCTGGAACAGGAGCTGCGGGTCCTGCCCTTCGCTAGGATCCTCTACATTTGCCCACACCTCAGCTGTGATAATCATCTCCGGGTGGAGACTAGAGAACTCGAAAGCCGGTATTTCGTAAACCCTAGCTATTCTAGATCCTAGTTAGATTATTTGTGAGCCTGGCCCCACCCGCAGCCCTGGACTCTGATCTGGTGACTTGCCTAAGTCCCTCGTGCGCTGCCTGGCAGAATATCTTGAGAGTACCTGTAAACGCTGGATGACAGTCGACGCATCCATCCTTGATTTGCAGGCCCCGCTACCAAAGCCTCGTCTGAGCTTGCGACTGTGGAGTCAGAAAATCTGGACTCAGGCTCCACCTCCACACGCTGCCTTTTACAGCCCTGTGGATTTGTCCCGATACCTTTTGGCCCCAGTTACCTCCCGTGTAGAGAGGAAGGTAACTCCCAACTTCACTTTGATCAAAGAAAGTACAGAGAGGATCAGATGGGATTGTTCACTGCCATCACTGACAAATTTTATGGTATTGTATTGTTCTTGTTGCGTCAGTGTGGTGGGGTGAGGACGCCCAAGATTTAAACTAATAGCACTGCTTTTACTACCTGTGAGGTATTGGAAAGGTCAATTCTGTGCCTCAGTTTACCTATCTATGCAGTGAGAGTAATAGAAAAATAACCCACCTCCCTCATGGAAATTGTAGTGAACAAAGGAAAGCGCTTACTCTGCTTTTGTGTGAAATCCCATACAAATGCTTTTGTTATTTCTGTTATTTTTGGTAGATTCTTTTGGCTGAACAATGTCCCTCCCCTCAGAGTAGGAGGGATGGTTTGAACACAGGACCTTGCCCTTGCAACTGATCTACATCCCAGCCCTTCAAAAAAAAAAAAGTTTTATTTTGCTGGGCTAGGTGATCCATGCCTGTAATCCCAGCTGCTTGGGAGATTGAGGCAGGAGGATAAGAAGTTCCAGATCAGCCTTAGAAATTTAGATTTAGCAAGGCCCTGTACAACTTAGCAAGAACCTGTCTCAAGATACAAGAAAAAAAAAAAAAAAAGCTGGGGCTATGGCTCAGTGGTTAAGTGCCCCCCGGGGATTCAATCCCAGGTACCAAAAAAATGAAAGTTTTATTTTATGACAGAGTCTTGCTAAATTGCCCACATTAACTTGAACTTGTGATCCTTCTGCCTCAATTTCCCAGACAGCTAAGAGGACAGGCCTGCAGTCACTACACCCAGTAAGACATGTTTGTTTGTACTGGGGATTGAAACCCATGGTACTTTATCACTGAACTGTATCCCCAACCCTATTTATGTATTTCTTTTTTTTTTTTCTTTTTTCTTTTTTCTTTTTTTTTTTTTACGGTGCTGGGGATTGAACCCAGGGCCTTGTGCTTGCAAGACAAGCACTTTACCGACTGAGTATATCCCCAGCCCTATGTATTTATTTCTGTAAAGACAGGTCTCACTAAATTGCCCAGGCTGAGCTCAAACTTTCCATGGTTCTGCCTCAACCACCTGATTTGCTGGGATTATAGGGGTCTTACTACTGAGACCAGCTGCCCAGCAAGGCAGTCATGACTAAGGCTGTGGTCAGTGATTTTGAATGAATCCCTGTATGTTGGGAGAGGTGACACCAAAGTACATGGGCAAAGTGAAGCTGACATTATGACAAGTATTATAACTAACAGTACTAGACTATCATACAAGTGCTTAAAATTAGGGACACTTGCCTGTTAAGTCCATTCTGAATTTTTGTTCAGTGAGTCTACATTTGCAGACATAGTTATTAATTGTGTACCCCCATTTTTTTCCTCCCCCATATTGTTCCCTTATTTCTCAACATGATTTTAATGAGCATTTCTTTGTTTATTAGAAAACTGGAATATGGTCAGGCACAGTAGCACACACCTGTAATCTCAAGGCTGAGACAAGAAGATTGCAAGTTCAAAGTCAGCCTCAGCAACTTACTGAGGCCTTAAGCAACTTAATGAGATCTTGTCTCAAAAAATAAAAAAGGCTGGGGATGTGGCTTAGTAGCAAGCAAGTACCCCTTGATTTGTATCCTTCATTCATCTCCTGTTAGTTTTCTTACAACCCAAGAGATTGGAAGCTCTCAGAAATTTATAGAACCACCAAGAAGACTACACATTTGGAACTCAAGATGCTAAAAAAATCTCGACGTTCTGTGACTATCATCTTCTAGCTTCCTCTCTTGGGAAATTTTACATGTTAAGATGATCATATATATATATGTGTATATATATATATGTATGTATATACATACATATTTGTTGCAGTATTTCCCCATTTAATGATTTACTTATTACTTTCTTAATAACAGACTTTAAATCAATTTATTCTGCTCCATAATTTTGAAATACATATCCTACTATGCAAATTTGTATTATAGGTTATTTTTTGGGTGGGTAGCCAGGTGTGATCTTCCTTGGTTACAAAGTCCTTTATGATGGCATTTTGTTCTTGTCAGTAAAATAGTATCCATTTACCTAGAGCTTAAGATGGTTAAATAAATTTGATGGTTGTATTACAGCAATTCCAAACTTAGTATCTTCACGTAATGGCCTTGTCTCAAAAAGTTCCAGTGATTATACCTTCAGGGATGGTACAGAAATACTTGGGTAGCTTCACCATCAAGTAAATCACATCCAATTTCTTTTGAGGAGGATGTAATCTAAATGTTTCATCAACACTGAAAATGTACACATTTTTTTGCTGTGCTGATGTTGTTGCACTGAAAGTTGATTTGCTCAAGGTTTATAAATACTTCCTGAAGTGAAGTTTTAAAGAATTAAATAAAAGCAAAATAAAACTCACTAGTAAATAGAAGTCAAAATTTTTGAATAGGAACTTTCATATAGACAAAATGTCTTGGGAATTCTAGTTCTGCCATTTATTCAGTCCGTGACTTTAACCAAATATTTGACTTTTCTGAAACTCAGTTACCTTATAAAACTAATAGTTAATAATGTGCTAAAAATAAGGCGTTGGCCAGCTTTGTGGCACATACTTATAATCACAGCTACTCAGGAGTTTGAGGCCCAAGATCACAAGTTTGAGGTCAGCCTTAGAAACTTAGCAAGACCCTGTCTCAAAAGAAAATTTAAAAGGCTGGGGTGTATTTCGTGGTAGAGTGCCCCTGGGTTCAATCCCCAGTACCACAAAAATCAGGGGGAAGAAAGGCCTTTAGCAAAGTGTCTAGCACATGGTGGGTTCCTAATAAGGATTAACTTATCCATGACACACATTGATAATGTAAAGAGTATTTCAGGAGGAGTATTTAAAATACTTAAATTGAAAATATATAAACTTTAGGGGACTGGGAGTGTTGCTGGTGGTAAAGCATGTGCTTAGCATGCAGAAGGCCCTGGGTTCCATACAGAATGAAAGAGAATTAGAATGTATAAAATTTACTTATTTGTTTGTTTGTTTGTTTGTTTGTTTTTGCAGTGTTGGGGATTGAACTTGGGGATGCTCGACTACTGAGCCACATTCCTATCCCTTTTAATTTTTTATTGTGAGATAGGGTCTCAATTACTGAAGGTAGCCTTGAACTTACAATCCTCCTGCCTCAGCCTCCTAAGTAACTGGAATTAAAGGCAAGTGCACTGAACTTGACTGAAACTTAAAATATTTTAAGAATCCCATTTTTGTTCTACAGACTCTATATATGATTTTATCACTTCTTGGGACACTATATATACATTTCAAACATTTTTTTAAAAGTTAAAAACAAAAACAAGAAAATGCTAGATAAGTGAGCAGGTGTGAAAGCTTCTAGTTAATTCATTTATTTCCTACCTCTCAGTTCTCTTACCAGAAATGGAAAAGCCTAATTCCTTAAGCTACTGAAGTACTTGTTCCATGAGCAACTGTGGCTGACCTTCCAGGAAGAACGTACCGCGAAGATAAACTGTCTCACAACAAATAACCACAAAATTTAATGGCTTAAAATAACATGGGGCTTTTTTTGTCTTTTTTTTTTTTTTTTAATTTCCCATAATCTGAGGGCTGGTTGGGCAGTTCTGGGGGTTGCTGATTTCCCCCAGTGGACTTTTTTCCAGGGCCATGGTCTCAGGATGGCCACTTGAGGCTCAGCTCAGAAACTTAACCATGGCAATTTTGCCATATATTTTATTGGCCACAAACTGAACTCAGTTTTACAGAAGTGAAGTAGAGACTCTGCCTTTGCCTGGGATGGCTATTGTAAAGTCCTATTACAAAGTGAGGTTTTCCTGGAATAGGAGTCTGTGATCCTTACACAACCTAGAGTGTCAACTCTTTAAAGAAGCTGGAGAGAGTGGCATCGATCAGCTTGTCTAGCACTTTATTAGAGGAACTCACCCAATTTTAGTATTCCTGAAGCAATATCTTAAGACAATTTTAGATCAGGAATTAAACACGATGTTTGTATGATGGGCTAGAAGGCTGGAAAATTTAAAAAGGATAAAAAAAGAGGACAAAAAAAGAAAACTGGAGAGAACAATGGGAAGAGGAAGTAAAGGGTTGAGGGGAGCAACAGAGAAGAAAATAAAGCACTGTTTCTATTAATGAGTGTTACCAGTGGTGCACCAGGTACCGTTTCAGTTTTGATTGTTCATCCGCCTATAAACTTGAGCTTCTTGCAGATTGGACAGTGTCTTATTCATCTTTGTTTTTCTGGTGCCCAGCACCATGTCTGACAATCTGTATTCAGAAAATATTTGTTGACCTGAATCACTCCACTCTGGACTGTTAATTAACCTTCTAAAATTTAAATTTCATAGCTAGCTGTGGACATAGGTATATTTGTGATCAGGAGCCTTTGACAACTTTTCCTTTATTTATTTATTTTTTTTTTTCAGTACTAGGCATTGAACCCAGGGATGCTCTACCACTGAGCCACATCCCCAGTCCTTCTTATTTTTTATTTTGAGACAGGGTCTCAATAAGTTGCTGAGGCTGGCCTTGAATTTGGGACTCTCCTGCCTCAGCCTCCTCAGCAGCTGGGATTATAAATGTGCACCACCAAGCCTGGATATAGACAATCCTTGCAACTGATTGAGAGGTCTGTGAAATACACAGACTCCAGGGTCCCACCCTAGAAATCCTGATTGGAGAGATCTAGGTGGGGATGAGTGGGTGGTGCCTGGGAATCAGCAATTGAAGCCAGGCACAGAGGCTGCATCTTGTGCCTCACTTTCCAGTTAACCTCACCTGACCCTTGTTTTCTACAATAATCAGGTGAAGTCTGTTTTCTTTCATTACCAAGAGCTTGATAGCAAAAGTGCCTCAGGGCAGCTACACCCTCTAGCCTGCTTATTGTGTAATAACTGCACACTGGCAAAATAGTCAGTGGCAAGAATAGCCCAAGGAAATAATGATCTTTGTTCTTGAGATTCACAGAACTGAAAAGCATCTCATAACTCTCTGATTAGGATCAGATGTGCATCATCTGGCCCACCCACCATGAAAAGGCACCCACCAATCTGGGAACACCCATCAATCATCTAAATTAACCACTCCTAAATCAGAATCCCAACAAGGTGAACTTTGTGACAGAGTCCTCCATCTTCTTGTTGAGTCAGCTTTTTGAATAAGAAGTCTTCCTAGCTTCAACACCTGTCTCTCCTCTAGTTAACTGGCCGGTGGTGCAGTGAGTAGGAGGACTTGGGTCCCCTAGCACTTACTTTTTTTCCTTTGGTACCAGGAATTGAACCCAGGAACCCTTAACCACCGAGCTACATCCCCAGCCCTATTTTCATATTTTATTTAGGGACAGGGTCTGCTTAGTGTCTCAAGTTGCTGGCTTTGAATTCGCAATCCTCCTGCCTCAGCCTTCCAAGCCACTGAGATTATAGGCATGCACCACTGCACTCCGTACCATAGCATTGTTCAACAAATGTCTCAGGTGTTTTACATATAGCTTAGGAACTAAAGGCAGCTTGTTACTCAGCATATCAGATGTCTTAAGCACTTGGAATTACTTTCATATTTGGGGCTCTAAGTGCCTAAAAGAATATACATGATTATCCTACTGGGCATGGTGGCCCAGGCCTGAAATTCCAGCTACTCTGGAGGTTGAGTCAGAAGGATCTCAAGTTTGAGGCCAATGCGAGCAACCAGTCAAGAACCTGTCTCCAAATAAAATATGTGTACCCCTTAGGAAATGCTAACAATGAGAAACAAGGGTGCTTGAAAATGGATAGTATCTGAATACAACTATGTCAACAATTGGTAGAAAAAATGAAAAAGAAATGTTTCCTTCTCTTCCATTTCTTCCAAGTATTCTGTAATGTGATCCTTGTTGGCATCAGGCCCTAGCCCATGAACTTCCTAGTCAGTCATTGGTCCAGCTCATCAGCCTGCAAACCTCCTCTTCAGTCATTGGTCCATTTGCTACTAGTCTGGCAAAATTCAAACTACTTAAGAGACCTCCCTGGCCATTTTCTCTCTTTCTGTCCCCCAGCCCTAAGAGCGAACACTCTGGTCATCTGCCTCTCTTTCTTTCTCTCTTTCACTCTCCCTTTCTCTCTCTCTCTCTCTCTCCCCCTCTCCCTCCCTCCCTCCGTCCCTCCCTCCCTCTCTCACCCTGCAGGCAGACACTCTGCCTGTCCACTTAAAATCTCTTGCTTGAGTTCCCCACATCCAGAGTGGTTTTTCTAGGTGCTTTCAATCCTAATTTTTAATTTTAAAAATTAAAAGTGAAGCCAGGTGCAGTGGCACACACCTGTAACCCCAGTGACTCAGAAGGCTGAGGCTTCAACTTTGAGGCCAGCCTCAACAATTTAAGGAAGTCCGAAGCAACTTTTAGTAAGAACCTGTCTCAAAATAAAAGATAAAAAGGGCTGGGGATGTGGTTCAGTGGTTAAGCACCTATGGGTTCAATCCCCAGTACCAAATATAAATGAATTAATTAAAATTAAAATTAATTAAAAGTGAAAATCACACATATCTTAGAATGACTCACAGAAATGGCTGAAATTCCCATACTATATATTTTCTCATTATTTTGCCCGATGTATAAAACATACAATTCACTAATTTTCCTGATCCTCTGAGACAAAGGTTGACTACCAATGTGATTATGACTCATGTACAACATTGAAGTACTTGCTGCTTCTTAGCCAGGAGTTTATGATTATTTGTTTTGGCAATAGCCATTTAACTGAACACACAATAATAATGCCAATTATTTCTTTGCCAAGGAATTGTGTTTGTGTTACTGTTACAGATCAAGATAAATAGAGAAAAGAGTACAACCTGCTATAGCTTGGAAGGAGGCAGGGATAACTGGGGAATGAACCCTGTGATATTCTACCTCTTGGTTCCAAGCTAAATTCCTAGGCATTCTTATTTTGCAGCAGGGTCTTGTGAAGTCACCCACACTGGCCTCAAACTTGCAATCCTCCTGCCTCAGCCTCCAGAGTAGCTGGGATTACAGGCCTGAGCCACTGCAATCATCAATAAATTTGATTTTGTGGGTAGAGGCAAAACTCCCTGTTTACCTAAAAGATTCTCAATTTGTGCCTCTTGCACAAGCATAACTATAAGTAGCATCTTTTTTTTTTTTTTTTTTTTTTTTTACCAGGGATTGAACCCAGGGATATTTAACCACTCAGCTACATCCCCAGCCCTTTTTATTTTCTATTTAGAGATTGGGTCTCCCTGAGTTGCTTAGGCCCTCCCTACATTGCTGAAACTGGCTTTGAATTTGCAATTTTCCCCCCTCAGCCTCTGGAGCCGCTGGGATTACAGGCATGCGCCACCACATCCAGCTCAATAGCATCTTCTTTTAATTTCAAAATGCTCATGTTTATATGGTCACTCCACCTTACAAGTCACATACAACCCTCCTAAAAGCTACTTCCATTCAGCTAAGAAGTTCTTCCCAATTGTTTCAGTGTCTCTGAATATTACAAACTTCCCTTGGTACAATGACAAAAAGGATATTCATTTAAAAGCTTTCATAGGGAGCAGAGGCTGAACACAAGAGCACATGATTGTAATTCCAGGATCTCAGGAGGCCGAGGCAGGCAGATTGCAGGTTGGAGAGCAGCCTCAGCAACTTAGAGAGACCCTTAGCAACTTAGCAAGACTCTGCTTCAAAACAAAGTATGACTGCATGACTGATGTGATCCTACAAAAGGTACAATCAGAAAAATGAGAATTACTCTCCATTTATGTATGATCTATCAAAATGTATAAATGCATTCTACTGTCATGTACAACTAATTAGAACAGATAAAAAATTAATAATAAAAAATAAGGGGTGTGGGATTCAGCTCAGGGGTAGATCACCTCTGGGTTCAATCCCTAGCACCAAAAAAAAAAAAAAAAGTTTTCATCAGACTTGGGGACACAGCTCAGTGGGAGAGTGTGTGCCTAAGATGCACAAAACCCTGGGGTCAGTCACCAGCATAAATACATAAATGGATAAATAAAAGCAAGGTTTCATCAATTTTTTCTTGTTTTGGTTAGACTGTACGTTCAATGAAGACAGAAACTCTTTTGTCCCTCATTTAGCATTTACATTATACAGCATGAAAAAAATGTTGATTCGACAACATTTAAATTGAGTATCAACCTTATCTTTTTCTTTTCTCTCTTTTTTGTTTTTTTGTGGTGTTTTGTTTTTGTCTGTCTTGTTTTGCTTCATTTTGGTTTTTTTGGCACCAGGGATTGAACCCAGGGCTTCCTTTACTCTAAGCACATGTGCAACCTCCGAGCTATATCCCAGGCAATATTTACTATTAAACTACCATAATTCCTCAAAATTACCCTCCCTCATTTTTTTTAACCCAGGGGTGCACAACCATTGGGCCACATCCCCAACCCTTTATTTTATTTATTTATTTATTTATTTATTTATTTATTTATTTATTTATTTATTTAATTTTGCAGTGCTGGGAATTGAACCCAGGACCTTGTGCTTGCAAGGCAAGCACTCTACCAACTGAGCTATAGCCCCAGCCCTTATTTTTTATTTTGAGACAGAGTCTCGCTAAGTTGAGTAGGGCCTCACTAAGTGGCTCTGGCTAGCTTTGAACTTGCAATCCTCCTGCCTCAGCCTTCTGAGCCTCTAGGTTTATAGACACGTGCCAGGGTACCTAGTTCTCCCCTCAATCTAAGTTATCAAGAAATAAATACAACTTGCTAAGCTTTCAGATTTTATGGGACTCGCTAATTTTCCTTTTGAAAAAAAGTGTGAAGAATAAGCAGGCTGAAGCATTTTTTACGGCTTTAATATGCTTAGTCCAGCATGATTATATCTACAAGAAGAAATGAACACATTGCACATGTATTAGTATCACATTTCCCTCAAATATTTTAGAAAACTGTAATGACAGAGTAGAAATCAAAAACAACAAAAAGAGTGGGTTTTGTTTTGTTTTGTTTGGGGGTTTTCTAAATTTTTTTTTTTCAATACTGGGGATTGAACCCAGAGGTGCTCGATCACTGAGCTAACATCCCCAGTGCTTCTTATTTTTATTTTGAGACAGAGTCTCCTGTTGCCAAGGCTGGCCTCTAACTTGTGATCCTTCTGCCTCAGCCTCCTGAGTAGTCAAAGGAGATTATTATTGCAAATAATGTGACTCATCCTTGACATAAGCAGAGATTAGAAGACACACTCTCTTATATGAGCTGTACACAATATTGGAATGATATGGTATAAGCATTTATAAGTTTCCATAGCCTTAAAAGTCCCATTCAGGACAGCATGGGTGAGATTCAGGAAGGTCACCAACTGCTGTTTGATACTGTGGGTGGTAACAAGGAAGAATATGTCACCATGATCATGGGGCAAATTCAAGACTAAGATCACCCAGGAAAATTAAAATATTTCAAGAAGAAATTTCTCGGAAGTAACTGGGTACTTACCCTCCTTTCTCCCCCTATTGAGGTTGAACACTTGTTGATGCCAGATTTGGTTCAAGAAGTAGAGGAAGTGAATGTTTGTCATCATTTCTTAATAGACGAGTAAGATTTTCAATATAACTTCTTCCCCTATGGTGATGCCAGCCCAAGGTTCAAAGGACTGTGGTCCAGCATGAATTGGGTTCTTTTCTTGACTCTCCCGAGTCCGTGTCATGGGGGACATCAAGAGAATGATAGCATGGGGTCCCTCCCTGCATAGATAGCAGCTTCTGGGTTAAGTGCCGCACTGCTCCAAACCCTTCACACAGGCTGCTCAACCTGGACACCACCCCTCCACCTTCAAGGGGCCCGTTACTCCATGATGCCCCTCCTCTCCTTAAACAGCACCAGGAACTGCTTCAGAAAGTTGCATGCACCTCCTTCTTCCAGAAGCACTCTTATTTTTCTGATTATAAAAGCAATACACTCTAGTTATAGAGAATTGGAGGAATTCAGAAGAGTAGAAGGGAAAGAGAGAATGAGAGAGAGATGAGAGAGAGAGAGACAGAGAGAGAGAGAGAGAGAGAGAGAGAGAGAGAGAGAGACAGAGAGAGAGAGAGAGAAGGGAGAGGGAGAGAGGAGAGAGAAAAATGAATCACTGGCAATTTCACCTCTTAAAATAACCATGGTCATGATGGCAAATTCTTTTCAAACCTCTCTTTTCAGTATTTGTTGAGTTCTCATCAGCTCCTCTGCACTTCTGTTGTCATCTCTTTTATAGACAGTTAAGTGGGTAAATACTTAGAAAAATGTATTGTGTGGCACTAGCAGTATCAATAAAAGGGTTTTAGCCGGGCATGGTGGCGCACGCCTGTAATCCAAGCGACTTGGGAGGCTGAGTCAGGAGGATCGCGAGTTCAAAGCCAGCCTCAGCAACTTAGCGAGGCCCTAAGCAACTCAGTGAGACCCTGTCTCTAAATAAAATACAAAATAGGGCTAGGGATGTGGCTCAGTGGCCGAGTGTCCCTGAGTTCAATACCTGGTTCCAAAAAAATAAAAATAAAAAATAAAAAAATAAAAGGGTTTTCTTTTCACATTGTTTGCTGAAGGCAGTTGGCAGGTAGTAGCAGTGGAATGGTATCTATTAAGAATATTACTTATTCTCAGGCATGGTGGCATAAGCCTTCAATCCCAGTGGCTCAGGAGGCTGAGGCAGGAGGATTGTAAGTTCAAAGCCAGCCTCAGCAACTTAGCGAGGGCCTGAGCAACTTAGTGAGATTTTGTCTCAAAATAAAAAATAAAAGGGGCTAAGAGGTGTGGCTCAGTGGTTAACCCACACTTGGGTTCAATCCCTGGTACCAAAAAATAAAAAATAAATAAAAATAAAGAATATATCTATTAAGATAGAAGTCTGTCTGACAGCACAGAGTCTCCCGGCCAAAGTCCTTCTTCTACCTTCCAAAACCCCTACCTTTTCTTTGCCAAACCCACCATTACCACCATGCACAGAAAGTATAAATACTGCTTTGTATAGAAATTATAAGCTCCATAGGTCTAGAGGTAGAGCAGGGAAGTCATAACCAAGGTTTCACTCTTCTCATGGGAAAATCTGTTCTAGAGTCCAAGTAACTTACGTACAAATTAGTGACAGGGGTTGTGGCTCAGATGGTAGAGCAGTTGCCCAGCATGTGTCAGGTACTGGGTTCAATTCTCAGCACCACATATTTACAAATGGAATAAGGGTCCATTAACAATTTAAAAAATATTTTTAAAACATTTTTTAAAATTTTTAGGAAAAATTATAGGAAAAAAAAACTATTTCTAGGAGGAAGATTTCTCATGTTGAGATCATTGGAATAAGAGAGCAAGAATAAATGTTTGAAGAACATTTATGACGGGAGGTAACAAATTAATCCCTGGTGAAGAAAGCAGTGTGGTAAATTTACATAGGATCATGTGGACTAAGAGGAGGAAAAAAAAGAGGAAAATTCTCCAAAGTAACTCTCTGTGAGGTCTTGTTCATATCCAGTTTTTCCTCATTCCTCTTCTTCATCTACTGAACTCACATATATCAAAACTTGGCTCTGAGTGCATGTAAAACTGGTGACTTCTGGAAAAAGTCTGTAGATGGTCCAAATGTCAATTTGCTATTTGTGATATTGCATTATAGCTATGTAAGATGTTACCATCAGTGAAGGCTGGGAGAAGGGTAGACAGGACCTCTTTGTACTATTTTTGCTATTCACTTCCTGTGAGTCTATAATTATTTCAAAAGAAAAGGAAAAACTCAGCTCCAAAACTTTCTACAGCACAGTCTCACCTGATAACCAGAATCACACTATTTTCCAACTATTTTGGCTTCATGTCCTTTCACATACTTCCTATTCTGCATCTTACCTATTCTCTAATTATCTCTGCCATGTCACTTAGCATACATGTACATATATATGCATACACACATATAAATATGTCTTGCATTCACTGGGACTGAAAACCACAGACATGTATAATACTGCTCACAAGCTGTATTATATGTATAAAAATTAAATCTTCCAAGACTCTCTGTTCTATGTCTATAATTTTTTCTTTGGTACCCCAGGGTATTGAGCACACCATGGAAGGTGCTCAATAAATACTACCTAAGGGACAGAAAAAGTGAGAAGAGAGAAAACAGTTAACCAAGTTGTTGGTTTTTTTTTTTTTCCCTAACATTATATAATTTTGTATCCAGAAAACATTTATTAGCCCTTTATAGCTTCAAGGCTATAGAAGCCTCTTTAATCCTTGTTATCACCATAAACAGGCTGTAATCAACAAAGAAGCACAAAGGTTAGTCACCAGTGTGTTGTTTCAATGTTTGCCATAAAATACCTCTGAGAGTGCATGGAAAGACATGCTGAAAAACACCTTGCTGGCAATGCGGCCCACCCTTCCTCCAGGTAACCTTGTCTCAGTCAGAAAGTAAGCAGGTCTAAACTGAAAACTTGGGTGGGAAAAAAAGAAAAGACAAATTTTAACTTTCTAAGGAATGTGCTCCTTCAAAATCAATAGGAACAGAGTCTGCTCACTGGGAAATCTATTGATTTTATAGAGTCTATTCTTAGAACAAGTACTGCTTACTTGAACCACTATCTGTAGGTTCGAGAGTATTGGTTGTAATTTAGGGTTAGGGACTGAGTGAGTAATTTTTATCCAGTTGGGCCCTACTGATACAGAGCAATCTATAAGATATTTAGACAAATAAGCAAAGGTCAAAAGATGGCATAGAATTCTCATTCTACCATTTATGATTTTAAAGTGAGACAGCAAATTTATTTCAAATCTTTTTCAAATCTATTTTATTATTTATTTTATTTATTTTATTTTTTTTTTTTGCGGTGCTGGGGATTGAACCCATGGCCTTGTGCTTACAAAGCAAGCAGTCGCCAACTGAGCTATATCCCCAGCCCGAGAAAGGAAATTTTAAACACATACATACTCTGAATATTTACCACATCATGTATTATATTCAGAAATGTTATTATAAGAACTAAAACAGATACAGAAAAACCATATAAAACAAATTGTGAAGTATTACCAGGAGAATACTCTCGTAACTACCTTCCAGGCCAAGAAATAAAACTTTGCCAGCCATCCAAAAGCTTCACCATATGCGCATCTCAATCACATCCTGTCCCTCCCTCCTAAAGTAACCACTATCCCAACTTTGACAATAATCATTGCCTCCCACTATCCGAGCTTTTTCCCTTTGCATTTTTTTATGATTTTATTAACCATGTACATCCCTGACTTCTATAGTTAGTCTTGCCTAATATTTTTTTAAATGGTCTTTTGGATCTTTTTTGTATTCTCTCCTCTTTTTCTTTTCTTACACTTTTTTTCAACCTCTAGAGATTTCCCCCAGCCTAGATTTTCACTCCTTGCATCCGTGGGGTATGTCAACATGCTCCCTCTTCTTTTCTCACCCTGCAAATTAACAGCTGAATTCAGAGCCTTGATCAGATTCAGGTAGTCCCTTTGGCAAGATCTAGGTGGTGGTATGTTCTTTTTTTATTATTTATTTATTTATTTATTTTTGGTGTGGTACTGAGAATTGAACCCATGGTGCTATGTCACTGAGTTACATACCCAGCCATTTGTATTTTTTGTATTTTGAGATAAGGTCTTGCTAAGTTGCCCAAGCTGGCAATCCTCCTGTCTCGGCTTCCTGAGTAGCTGGATCATAGGCTTGTACCACCAAATCTTACTGACAACTATTTTTTTCTCCACTTTTTTTATTGGTGCCTTATAGTTGTATATAGTGATGGTATTTGTTGTTACATATTCATACATGCACATATTACACAATATAACAATATAATTTGGCGAATATCACTCCCCAGCATTTTCTCCCTCCTTTCCCAACTCCACCCTTTGGGCCCTTTCCTCTACTGATCTCCTTTTGGTTTTCAGGAAATCCACCCCATCTTTATTTTCCTTCTTCTTCTCTAGTTTCCATATATGAGAGAAAATATATGACCCTTAATCTGCTGGGTTTGACTTTTTTGCTTAACATGATGGTCCATCTATTAAATAGTTCCATCTATTTTCTGGTAAATGCCATAATTTCATTTTTCTTTGTGGCTAAATAAAACTCTATTGTGGATGTACACCACATTTTCTTCCACATCCATTGATGGACACATAGGCTGGTTCCATAGTTTGGCTATTGTGAATTGTGAGACTATGAACATGGGTATGCATGTATCACTGTGGTAAAGATGCCTTTAATTGTTCAGGATAAATATCGAGGAGTGGTATAGCTGGATCATATGGTAGTTCATGCCTAGCCTTTTGAGGAACCTCCACACTGATTTCTATGGAGGTTGTACTATGACAACTAGTTGTTGTTTTGTTTGTTTTTTAATTGTGAATGCATAGATTAAAGCAAATCTGATGGATGCCATACTGTGGGAGCCATCCTCCCACATGGCCCCCAATGATCAATCCTTATAATATTAAATCCCTTGTATGGCGTGCTCCCATATCATACAAGATTTGGTCTGTGTAACCAAAAAACTACAGCAGAAACAATGGCATGTCACTTCTGAGATTAGCTTTTAAATGCAACTTCCATCTTTAGTGCTCATGCTCTACACTCGCTCTGGGGGAGCCACATTGTCAGTAGCTAATTGAAGAGGCCATGAGGTGAGGCACTGATGCTTCTACCAAGAGCCACATACATGAGTATGGAAGCAGATAAACGCATGCACAGCTAGCAGCCCAACTGCAGTATCATTAGAGAATTTGAAACAGAACCACCAGTTACTTGGTTCCTGGACTCCAGACCTTCAGAAATCCTGTGATGTAATGTGACTGGCTTTAAGCAAAGCTTTGGAGTAATATTTTACATTAATTACTTAATGATAAGTAATTACATTACGTACTTAATGATTACTTAATTACTTAATTACTTAATGATAAGTAATTCAGAATGTGTTGCAATTCTTGTTGTTATTGAAATGCAATTTGTCCCATCTTTGGTCAGTGGGAGGCTTTTCAAATTGTCTCTTGAGTCCTTTGAGATATTCCTAGAGGTCATTGATAGTCCCTTGGTTATCTAAAATTTGAAAAAAGTCTTAGGGGTTTCTCATACATTTCCTAAAACCAGAATCAGCTATTTCTCCAAGAAGTTTTAGTTTATTTTATTGGGAATAGTCTTGAAAATACTATGGTCTGGGCTTCTGGTGCTTCTTTGGTCATTATTTCTAGACTATTTCAGTATAGAGATAAAATTCCTAATGAGATACTTAAATTTCCAATTCAAATACAGAATTAAAAATTTTATTTGACTTTTATATAAAATCTGTATTCTTTTCAACCACATCAAGAATCTTGTTCTCATGGACAGAGATAATAAAATTAAACATCCATTAGTTATTCATTTGTTTTATCCCCTGTAAACACACAATAGAAAAAAGTATACTATTACCAGCAATAATTATTATTTGTAAAAATTGTTTGAAATAATTATTTCAAATGCCTCCTCCATTTTCCTCCCTTTTAAAACCCATGATTCCATCATTGGAACACATGACCCCTACGTATTATATGCTTTCCCTCTTTAATGCTTTTTAGTGTTAGTTCTGTAAGTAACCATATAGTGTATTTAATGCCCATCACCAGTACTTAATGATGATGGCTCTAACATTCTGCTTAAGTTGCTTTTTAGTAGATTACTCAGGAAAAGTTCATAGGAACCGTGTTATTTGAACCTTTATATCCTTTATGCCCTTCATACTTGAAAGTCAATTTTATTGGGTATAAAATCCACAGCTTACACTTTCTTCCATTAAGGAACTGAAACATGTTACTTCATTATTTTTTCTGCATAGATCATTGCTACACAAGTTAAGTGATACCATGTTTTAGTCAGCTTATTTTGCTCATGTGACTTAAAGGACCAGACCAGAACAACTGTAAAAGAGGAAAGGTTTATTTAGGGGCTCAAGGATTCAGAGGTCTTAGTCCATAGCAGGCTGGCTCCATTACTTGGGGCTCAAGGTGAGGCTGAACATCATGGCAGAAGAGTATGGCAGAGGGAAGGTGCTCACATGATGATCAGGCAGCAGAGAAAGAGGTGTTCACTTGCTAGATACAAAATATATACCCCAAAGCCATGCCCCTAATTCCACCTCTTCCAGCCACACTCCAACACTTCAGTCACCACTCAGTGAATCCCCATTGGGGGATTAATTCACTGATTGTGCTAAATCTCTTGCAACCCAATCATTTTTCCTCTGAACCTTCTTGTGTTGTCTCACACATGAGATTTTGGGGGATGCTTCACATCCAAACCATAACATAGCATGATATTCTTTCTCTAATATATGACATGCTATTTTTTTCTCTAGATGAACAATGTTTGTCTGTCTGTCTTTCTTTCTTTCTTTCTTTCTTTTTTTTTTTTTTTTGTACTGGGGATTGAATCTAGGGTCACTTTACCACTGAGCTGAGTCCCTAGCCCTTTTTATTTTTTATTTTGAGACAGTTTCTCACTACATTGCTTAGGACCTCACTAAATTGTTGAGTGTGACCTTGAACTTCAGTTCCTCCTATCTCAGCCCCCCTCCCCCAGTTGCTGGGATTATAGGCAGGCACCATCATGCCTGGCATGTTTTTCTTTTTCTTTAAAGTTCAGCAATTTTGCCATAATGTGTCGTGGACATAGTTATTCTAGATCAGTATCTTCAGAAACTCAGCCTGCTCTTTCAATACATGATTCACATCTATGTTATGTCAAGAAAACTTCTAGAATTGTTATTTCAGTATTTATTCTGGTCTCTTAGGTTTTCATCTCCAGTGCTCCTATAACCCACATGTTGACTCATCTTTGTCTATCTTCAGTAGCTGTGTTTCTTCTCAAATATTTTTTCCCTTTTACTTCTCCTTTTCCTATTTTTTTTCTCTCCAATTAGCCTATTTCTAGTAAGGTGTTATTTTCTGTGTTCATTTACACTTTTGTATCTTAGTCTTTAAATTTCTTTAAGCTTTAAACTGTCTTCTTTAATTATTCTTTAAATGTTCAGTCTTCATGAATTTTTTTTTCCAATCTGATTATTTCTTAGGTTCTGTTGTCTCATTTTTGATCTCTTCAATTTCTGATTTGCAATGCTCTTTCATACCTTCTGTCATTTCCTCATTGCCTATTTGTTTTGCAATCGTTATCATTTTGATTTTTCTTAAATTTTTCTGGTATGCTTTCATTATCTATAAAGATTGTTATTTTATCCTTAGTCTCTTTTTCCTTATAATAATTTTGTTTGGGATTTGATCACAACAGTTTTCTGTTGCTCATTTTATGTAGAATTAATTTTCTAAAGTCAGGGAAGTTCAAGATAGTCTTTTTGTCTGCACAGAGCTCCCTCTTTGATGGTTTCCATGAGGTTTACACAAACATGACAATTTCTTTCTAGGCTCCCAGGCTCCACTGTCATCCCTCACTTTTTTTTTTCATCCCTCACTTTTATCTAGACATCATCTTTCCTCTTTTTCTATTTTCCCCTCTTGCTTACCTTTGATTTATTATTTATTTATTTATTCTTGCTTTGCAGTGCTGAGGACTGAACCCAGGACCTCATGCATGCTGGGCAAGCACTCTACCACTGACCTAGCTACCTCTCCAGCCCTTAAAGCACTTTGGTAGCTAACATCTCTCCACTTACATGAAACTCATGTAGGCCTTAGTGTATCTGGTAACTCTTACTCTGACCTTAGATGAAGCACAGAGAGGTTCTGTTTTAGGTCCAAGTGATTTGGTGGCTGGCTGGGTCTTATGTCCCCATCTGTGGACCTTGAAGTATTCTTTTATCCATCTCTTCCTGACCTTCTTTCCTCCCTTCTTTGTCCTCTTCACTCCCCAGGGTGCTGCTTCACTTCTTGAAAGACCTACCCACCCCAGCCAGGCTCTCTACTGGCTCCTGTTACCTCCTAGGCCAGCTGAGAAAGTGCAAGAAATAGCAGCAGGCAGCCCAGGCTGCAGATGGGATTCCCAGAGAAGGCTCAAACTACAGGCTTCCGATCTCAAGCTCTCTTGCCTGTGGTCATCTGATTGTCCATCACCAGGGATGGAGGACAGATAAATGGCGTGGCAGGGGCATTTGAGGGCCCAGAGACAGCTTTACCTTAGCCTGGGTGACATTGCAGCATTTCAGGGTGGGTTACCATTTAAACTGATCTGCCTTTATATTGCTTTTGGTTTGGATTTTGGAAAGCCAGGGTGGGGGTGGGGGGTTGTTTGTTTGTCTGTTTTGTTGAGAAGGCAGAATCTTGCTATGTTACTCAGACTGGTTTAAACTTCTGGCTCAAGTGAAGCCGGAACCTCAACCTCCCACCTCAACTTTCTCCCACCTCAACCTCCAGGGTACCTGGGACTATGGGCATTTACCATAGCAGCTGGTTTGCCTTCGTTTAATGTTTTTAAATTTATTCTAAATAAAATAGAAATACAGAGAAAGTCATTTTTTAGCAACGTGGGAACAAAATCAGGTATTGAGAGTAGCTGTAAGAAGCCTCTGGGAGCCAGGCATGGTTGTACATACCTGAAATTCCAGCAACTCAGGAGGCTGATGCAGGAGGATTGCAAGTTCAAAGCCAGCCTCAGCAATTTAGCAAGGCCCTAAGCAACTCAGTAAGACCCTATCTCTAAATAAAATACTAAAAGGGCATGGGATGTGGCTCAGTGGGTACGTACCCCTGGGTTCAATCCCTAAAGAAAAAGAAACCACCCCTGGGAGAAGAAGAAGGTGCTTTGATCTATTTGAGAACTGCACCATGCATCTCATGTGCCAGACCAGAAATCAGACATCTCTCCTCTCTTAACTGGCTAGACCTGGAGGCCCAAAGTTACTGGGATCACAGAAATACAGCCTGATATTACTGGTTGGAATCCAGAATGGTGGAGCAAACCCCTTTAGAAGGAGCTTAGGGAGGGTCACTGTGGCAACATCTTCTCCAAAGTCAAGGCACATATTGCTGTGACCTGAAGCACAGGCAAGGGCCCAATTCTCAGTAATAAGGTAGAGCTGAGGTCAAAAGGTCAGCAGCATTGGGGTCTCACCAGGACTCCAGCCTGATTCCAGAAGCCAGTGACAGGGAAGGCTTCCCCAGGACCCAGATAGTTGCAAAAGGGATGAGGATGGGCTGGGTTTGGGTGCAGGCCGGGAGGCAAACAAATTCAGGGTTGCAGGTGGGATAGCACCAAATAGCAAGGGTGGGGAAGTGTCCCTGCCAGTCCTCTATGACCTCTTTGAATTCTGTGCTTGCTCTAGGGCACGGTTTTGGGGCGGGGCAGTATAAGAGAAACACAGGGATTTAAGAGGAGAAGATAAGGACCCCACTTAGACCAAAGCCAGTAAGGATGGCAGGAGGTGACTCTACAGGAGGCTGCCAAATATCCTGGGGCACAACTATGTCAGTACCTGCGGGTGTAGACCGTGAGAGTGTGCACCTCATCCAGAGGCTCTCACCAGCTAGGGCTGGGTCCTCTCAGGATCCTTCAGCATCAAGATTTGGGGCTGCACTGATTCCACTGAGCCCTGGCCACTGCTCAGATGAGCTCCCATGGTCAGGCCTACAGGTGGCTTCAGGTCTGAGGTCTGCTTCACTCCATCCTTGCAGGCCCCGCTCTGCCCCATGCTCACCTTGAAAAGGAGGGATCCCAGCATGGTCTTCTGAGGAACTGGTCACCTGTTGGCCACTTTGAGTTTCTCCTGTTCTCAGTCAATCTGATATCCCATGGTTTCCTTCTGCTACCTCTCACAGTGACACACATAGTTGTGATTGTTGACCTTCTCTCTACCTGGATGTACTGAGGGTTTCCTAGAGTTAACAGGTCACTTAGTTTTGTATTTACCTTGGTTGGTGCTCTCTGAGCTTCCTGGATTTGTGACTTGGTGTTATTAATTCTAAGAAATTCCTAGTCACTACTTCTTCTAAGGTATTTTGAGCTCCTTCCCTCTTCTTTTGGAATTTCTATTACACATATTTACACATTTTGTAACTGTCCCACAGGTCCTGGACATACAGTTCCATCTTATTTTTTTCATATACTATTCCATCTTTTTCATGCTTTTTCTCTTTGCTTTTCAGTTTTGGAAAGAGTTATAGACTTCCAGTTTGTTCAGCTTTTTTTGTTGTAGTTTTGGTGGTGTTTGGAATGACGACTTTCAATATCCTTACATGCCAGACCAGAAACTGGATATGTATTTAGTTTTGCTACAAATAATAACAATATCATTATAATAATAATAATAGCGGGTTTAGTTTTGGTTTTGTTTTTGTTGTTGCTGCCTTCTATTTTACTTGTGGAGATTTAGCAGGACCAAAAACACTGTGTCCATTGCCACCTTCTCAAATCAAAACTAGACCTGGCGCAGTGGTACATGCCTGTAATCCCAGAAACTTGGAAAGTTGAGGCAGGAGAATTGCAAGTTCAAGGCTTACTTAGCCTCAGTAAATTAGTGAGGCTCTAAGCAACTTACTGAGACCCTGTCTCAAATTTAAAAACAAAAAAATTTTAAAAAAGGGGGTTGGGGATGCAGCTCATTGGGAAGTGCCTAAGTGCCCCTGGGTTCAATCTCAAGTACAAATAATAATAATAATAATTATCATTATTATTATTATTATTAAAACTAATCGTGTGTGTGTGCCATTTTTTATTTATTTACCTCTGCATTACTGGGGACTGAATCCAGATGCACTTTACCACTGAGCAACACCCCCATTCCATTTTTATTTTTTTAATTTAAAACAGGGTCTCTCTAAATTGCCCAGATTGGCCTTGAACTTGGAATCTTCCTATCTCAGACTCTTAGAATGCACCACTGCATCCAGTTCAAAACTTTTTGTTTGTATTTGTATTTATTTATTTATTTTTTTTTGTGGTGCTGGGGATCCAACCCAGGGATTCATGCATGTAATTACTCTACTACTGATTCATATCCCCAGCTCCTCAAAACTAATTTTTAGTAAAGTAAGAGGTACATGCTATAATTTTCCCAATTTGAAAAATATAAGCACTTAATTGTAAACTAAAAAAAATATTTACAGGCAATTTATAGAAGAAACTGAAAGAAACACCAGACAATTTTGAAACTCATTAGAAAGCACAGTAACATCAATTAAAGCAATGAAATATCAATTTTAATTCTATTAGACCAGCAAAGATTAGAAAATGGGGTAGCAGTGTTAACAGGACTTAGTTTACAGGCACTTGGCACATTGAATGGGGCTGGCAGCGAAGAATGGCATTGATAACCTGGAGCTACCATTTGGAAAAGAAATACAGCACTCCTTAGTCAAGTTAGATAGATGTGCTCCAAGACACTTCCCAAACAAACTCTCACACTAGACCCATGAAAGAACAGTATGAGGATCATCATATTTTATAGTGGAATAAGTTGGAGGTAATATTAGTTTTCTCCATAGGAATGATAAATAGGTAAAATGGGTGATTTCTCCCATGGAGCATTTATATTTTGTAACAATTTGAAATAGTAGATGGGAACCACAGCAATATATATGGATCTTAAAAACCTTAGAGTTTAGTGAAAAAAGTTAGGTTAAGGTCCTTAACACATTACCAAGTTTATAAATCTTTAAATACATGCCATAAAAAATCTAAAATACAGGTACTACAGTTGAGATGTTGAATATCTCCCAAAGGCACATGTAGTAAAGAGTTGTTTCCAAGGGTGGTACTATTGGGAGGTGCTGTAACCTTTAGGAGATGGGGCCTAGGAAGGAGGTTCTTAGGTCACTGGAGCATGCCTGGAAGAGATTTTGGACCCCTAGTATCCTTCTCTTCCTTTCTTTTGCTTCCTAGACATGTGGTGAGCTCTTTTGCCCTGCCACATGCTCCCACCAGGATATAAAAAAGGGCCAACCAATTATGGACTGAAACTACCAAATCTATGAGCCAAAATAAACCTTGTCTCTTTATATATAGATTATCTCAGGTATTTTGTTATAGTGACAGAAAACTGACTAACATACAGGTTTTAAACATACACACACACACACAGTACATGTTAACCACACTAGGATGGTTGCTGTGGGAGTAAAGAGAAACAAGGATAAAGGAGAATACAACAAATGAACAGACCTGTATATACATGACAACAGTAGGATTTATACAGATCAATGATGATAAAGTCCCCTAAACTGAGAGGCAAATTAGCTTACTTCTCAACATCTGAGTTTCTATAAAGTTTAAAATTTCTTTAAATTTATTTAAAGTTTCTTTAAGTTTATTTAAAGTTTCTTTAAGTTTTTAAAATAAATTTGAATATTTTTCCTCAATACCTGAGCTTTTTGAGAATACCTCCAACCACAAAGTACTATTTTCCTGTCCTATCAGCATCTTCTCTAATTGTTTTCTATTCTATGACTTCCTCTTTTAGCAGCATTTTCTATTTCTTAACTTTTTATTCACTTGACCCATTCATTTATTTATTCGAGAAGTACTTACGTGTTTACTCAAACATTAAGTGTAATAAATTACTAAGGATAGGAGGGAACTTTATGATTCATGATTCCCACAACCTACAGTATAATGGTGGGCACAAAGCATTAACCGTGAAACAGTTCAAGTAGTCTGAGGCAGCACTGATTCAGTATCTAACAGGAAGAGGCAGACGATGGTTACAGCTGAGGGACTTTAAAGAGAGACATCAGTAAGGGTTGGTGCAGATGGGCAAAATAGTTCACGCACGGTTGCATTCGATCTTATATAATGAGTAATGTAGACCAGAGAGAAGATTGGGCATTCCAAGGAAGGGACACACCTTGTTATGGGTTAGGTTGATTTGGTTCTTGGTTTTTGGTTTGGTACTGGGAATTGAACCCAAGAGCACTGGTAGAGTCACATCCCCAGCCCTTTTTATTTTTAATAAAATAATTATTTTTAGTTTGAGACAGGGTTGTGTTCATTTGCAGAGACTTGTGATCCCCTTGCCGCAGTCTGCCCAGTAGCTGGGATTACAGGTTTGTGCCACTGTGGCCACATAGTACACACCTTTTTCAAAGATTTAGGTTGAATGAAGCACAATCAAGAAGTCTAAAACTAGACCATAGGAGCTGGCTAAGGAAGGATAATTGAATCAGCAGGAAACAAGTGATAGGGGATGTGAAGCCTTCTCCAAGGAGTCTTGATTTTATCCTGTAGGAAGCTCTGGAGACTGTGGGCTGAGGAGTGCAATAGATTTTCTGTGTTGGATCTCAAATCAAATCATATCAGTACTGCTGGGGATCAGTCCTCTTTTCCTCCACGCCGCAGGGAACACCTTGCCCCAGGTGGGTCCACTGAACTCCTACTATAACCCATACCTTTTTGCTTACCTACCCACTTCCAGGCCTTTCTCCTCTCCTTCCCCTTCTTCAGCCTCATAACCTGACCACGTTGCATGATAGCTCAGGTTATGTTTATTCCCCTGGCCACCTATGCTAACCTCTAACACATTATTGATTCCTTAGTTCATTCAATAAATACATCTTGATCCCCCTACCGCTTACTGGGTACCCTGGGCTAAGCCAACACTGATACACAAAACCAGACCCAAATCCTGTCCTCCTATAATTTAGAGGCAGAGAGAGAAGTTATCATATTTTAATATCCTATTTTTCACTGTAGAATTTATTGCACTGCCTTCCAATTATTCTTTTATCTTCTCAACAGACTATGAGCTCAGAGTGTATAGCACATTGTAGACACACAATAGATGTTTACTGATTGAATATGTCAATACTTGAGAGAGTCCTACATATTACAACCACAAGAATTATCCTGGATTAACCCTCCTCAGAACAGCAGATTGCATAAACATTAAACTCTTTGTCAAAAGTTGGCAAACTTTTCCTATGAAGTGCTGGACAGTAAAATTTTAGTCTTTATAACTTCTCAGCTCTTCCCCCAGAGAGCAAAGCAGCCATAGACATCAGGTAAATCAATATGTCTATGTTCAATAAAATTATATTTACAAAAAAGGGACAGTAGGCTAGATTTGACTCAGGTCTAGTTTTCCACCCGCTCCTCTGAATGATGCTACTCCTGTCGATATTTCAGGACCACCTTAATGCCTGGTTCATATTCTATCCTTCCAACCCCCATCATACTAGGTATAGAACCCAGGGATGATCTACCATTGAGCTACATCTAAGACCTTTTAATTTATTTTGTTTTTTGTTTTTGTTTGTTTGTTTGTTTGGCTTTTTGTTTTGTTTTGTTTTTGCTTCTTTTTTGGTACAGAGGATTGAACCTAGGGATGCTTAACCACTAAGCCATGTCCACAGCATGTTTTTATATTTTATTTAGAAACAGTGTCTTGCTGAGTTATTTAGGGCCTCACTAAACTGCTGAGGCTGCTTTGAACTTGCGGACCCTCCGTCTCAGCCTCCCAGGCTGTTGGGATTACAGATGTGCTCCACCACAACCAGCTTTATTTTTTATTTTGAGAAAGGGTCTCACTAAGTTGCCCAGGGTGACCTTGAACTTGTGATCCCTCTTGCCTCAGCCCCTGAGCTCCTGGGGTTACATGGGCCACCATGCTGACCTATACTCTTCTGCAGCCAGAGGAATTTAGTTGTTATAGTCAAAACCTGACTTTGCCTTTAAATCTATGTCTGACATTTACAATTTTGGTGTGCTAACAAAGTATGTGATTTTGAGCATAACAGATCTGCTTTACTCATTGGTTAGCTTTTTGGTAGGCTGCTTAGATTTTTTGAATCTCTATTTCTTCACTGTAAATGGAGTGTGTTTTAAATCCTGATTATGAGAATGAAGTCAGATATTATACAGAGTGAGAGTTGAATATGATGCCTAGCGCACAGTAGGCCAGCAACAATTATCCCTCCTTTGCCTAGCCCTGTTATTTTCCTCCTTTAAATCAAATCAATAGGTACAGTATTTATTAAGAATCTACTTTATCTAAGGCACAGTTTCAGGTGTCTTTAATAATATTATTAATCTTCCCTGAGATCTCTTTGAATAGTGGTTCTCCAGCTTGACTCTAACACAGTTTACCTGGGAGCTTAAGGGTGCTGGTGTTCAGGTCCCAGCACTAACTCTTCTGTAGTTGTTATTAAGAGTGGCCAAGCAAAATAGACAGGTAGACCAATGGTACAGAATAGAGGACCCAGAGACAAACCCACATGAGTACAGTTATCTCACACTAGACAAAGGTGCCAAAAACATACAATGGAGAAAAGACAGCCTCTTCAACAAATGGTGCTGGGAAAATTGGAAATCCATATGCAGTAAAATGAAATTAAACCCTTATCTCTCACCCTGCACAATACTCAACTCAAAATGGATAAAGGACCTAGGAATTAGACCAGAGACCCTGCACCAAACAGAAGAAAAAGTAGGTCTGAATTTTCATCATGTTTGTTTAGGACCAGACTTCCTTAACATGACCCCCAGAGCACAAGAAATAAAAACAAGAATCAATAAATGGGATGGATTCAAAGTAAGAAGCTTTTTCTCAGCAAAGGAAACAATCAATAATGTGAAAAGAGAGGCTACAGAGTGGGAGAAAATCTTTTCCACAGACATTACAGACAAAGCACTGATCTCCAAAATTTATAAAGAACTTAAAAAACTTTACACCAAAATTACAAAGAAGCCAATCAATAAATGGGCTACAGAACTGGGCAGACACTTCACAGAAGGAGATATACAGACGATCAACAAATACATGAAAAAGTGCTCATCATCTCTAATAATTAGAGAAATGCAAATTAAAACCACCCTAAGATTTCATCTAACTCCAATTAGAATGGCTATTATCAGGAATACAAGCAATAGTAAGTGTTGGCTTGGATGTGGGGAAAAAGGCACACTCATACTTTGCTGGTGGAGTTCAAATTGGTGCAGCCACTCTGGAAAGCAGTATGCAGATTCCTCAAAAAACTTGGAATGGACCCACCATTTGACCCAGCTATCCCACTCCTCAGTTTATACCCAAAGGATTTAAAATCAGCA